>JBCAUA010069030.1:0-41678 GCA_038406235.1 Peronia verruculata
GAAAGATTTAAAAATCAAGGACCGCTCTTGTCTTGTGAAAAAAGGAATACACTTTCAATTTCGGCAAAAAAAAAATATTTCTGACCCCCCCCCCCCCCCGCCCTCCCCCTGGCTGTGAGACAAATGTAAGTCAAAGACTAACTATCAACACCCAATATCCCCGTTATCTATTAACAACTGACCAAGATTCAACAGAAGATGAGATTTTGTGCAGTTTCATAGCAATGAGTGTATGTTCACTTTCTAACAGCAAGCAAATGACCAAAAAAAAATAAAAAATTATGCTCTTCATTTCCCACTCTGAATATATAATCATCAACACTATTACTTTTCAAAATAAGCAAAATTCTTTTTTTAAATTGTAGATGCTCATCCTTTGTGCAGATTGTCTTTCTATTCCATGAATCATCAAAAGCAGGATACATAATTTGGGCTCTGCCAAGTTTCACACATACGAAAATGGAAAGTCTAAAAGCAAACTAATAATAGAGCTTGAAAATGTAATTCTAGTGTAACTTTAAATTCAAAGTTTTGTGTGGGACCAATAGTTTGTTCAAATTTCCTTTTTAGGTTTCCTTACACAGCAGATGTTGTGTTTAAACAGGCCCAGAGTATTCTCAACTTTTAACATTCTCTCCATAAAGCCGAATATACGGCTCGCCGATTTTTGCCTGTGGACGTAAAGCCATATTTTCGGCTTGCAAACCCACTAACTATTCCAGTCCGTATTTCTGTCCATGTTTTACAGTTACAGCCTCGATCTGACATCAGTGTGTAGACCGGATGTAAACAAAGATCTGGTGTCAATTTCAAAAGTATACGATCATTTTGAAGTGATTTTGATCCCGTTTTTCTTCAACCTCACACGTTTGAAATCAGATCTGGGCAATGGCTGATAGAGAGATGCCATCGGGTTCATGCCCTAAACGACTGACATCGCAAGAAGCCACCGCAAGGCTTCAAAGCTGGCTGAAGATGGACGAAGAAGACTTTTTTAATGGTGACAGTGACTTTTTAGATCTAGAAAGTAATAGTTCTTCTAGCTCTGGATCGGACGATCTAGATGTTGCATGTTTCACCTTCAGTTTTTCTTCTCCCTAACCCAACTAACATGTTTCCATTATTATTAGAATGTTTATTTATACTCTCCCATCAATTCTCTTTCATTTGATATATAATATTATAGGGTTCCAATAAAAAATAGCCACACAATATGTGAAATTGTGACGCATGGTTTAACAATTTTGTGAACCATGAAAGATAATTACGTCCACATGCGAAAAAAATTCCGGAGAGAATGAGTTAATTATGTTTGATAAGATCCAGAATTACATTTGCAAGATAAAGCATGAATGTAACAAGAGGGTAGCAGTATCAAAGGGAAAGAACTTTACTCACATCTTCATTCTCTGCATCTAACTCCTACAGAAAATGCCCATGTTTTTAAAATAGGTTGAAGCTTTCAATACAAAGGCAAATTCTAAGTATCACTATTTTCCTTCCTAAAAAGTCACTACTTGTTCAACAGCAGAAATAGCACAAGTATCTAAAGCCAAGTAAACAAATCCAGCTTTGAAAAAACATATGATGAATGTTTTTGTCTGAAAAGCCTGATAATAAATAGAGGAAATATAAAGAAAAGCAATGATGAAATCATGATACAACTAGTTATATAAACCAAGCTGCATGATATCTTTGCATAGAGGCAAGTCTGCCAGAAATGGTTTGATTTACATATCATCAGCAATGCCTAAAAAACTATAGCATAATCACAAATGTACCAAACCGATTTATATTCATAGGATCATCTGGACAACTTTGCAAAGGGCAAGCAATGACATATTTAAGTGACATTATGTACGATGCTTTGATTTCCAAACACCATGATTATCGGATTCAGTTTGGGTACATTTCTGATCTTCCACAGATGAGAAATAAGCAATTATGAAAGGGACAAAGTTTGTACCTGGCAATGTTGCACGATAAAGCCTACTATCATAGACTGACAATAACCATAAATTTGATTCTTAAGACAAGATGATCTACAATTGCATGAAAGATGACAGTTGTTGATATTAAAACCACATTTAGTAAATTGAACTGGAAAATCTGATTCACATATGGGAATGAGGAACAGTTTCTAACTTTAAGATGAAACAAAGAAATCATTGAAAATAAATGGAAATAAATAATTGTTTTTTTTTCTTCAAGACAACTGTTTCTTCAAGTATCCCATGAATTCCAACGAGTGTTTATGCTTTTTGGTTTGTGTTTTGTTTTTTTAAGGATAAAAGTGGCTACTCTATTCCTTATGAGTGAGACAATTTCCCAATGAATATTGATGTTGAAAAAAAAAAAAATGGTAATGGAGCAAGATGAACAAAAAAGAAAATGAAGTATCAGTTAACGTATGTCAGTACAATTATGGCAAACAATAAGTCACTCATGTACCTTGAGTTTCTGCTTGGACTGGAACAAGACGTCTCTGTCAGTGGTCAACTCATCCTTGGAGTGATCAGGGGCATACAGCTTGTAGTTCAACAGGTTGATAGCCCTAGCCAATGTGTGGTAAACCTTAGTTTTTCCACTGCCAGGCTGACCAGCCAGGATCACTGGGGTGTTGACTTCTAGCGCTGAGTTCAGCTGTAAAATCTGATGTGATGAAAGAAGAAATATCAAAGTAACGTAAGGCCAAGATGCTGATTTGGGAACTTGATCATAAAGTAGTAAAGTGAAAAACCTGTTTACTAAAAACAACATATAGATGTACCTAAGATTATTTTATCAAATATAATATAGAGGATTTCCATACTCATAATTTTACCTTATCAAACATGATCTCATTGCTTTCCATACGATCCTCCTTGAACACTTCACTGATGGTGGCCACCATTTGTTTGTCATAGGGGGAGTAAGTGCTGTTAGCCTGCTCGCTCACAGCTTGCGGGAAAACTTCTCTCAGAATGTCTGTGAATTTGGTGATCTCGGCCTCAGTGGAATAGCGGGGTGTCAAAATTTCTTTCAGAGCAAACACAAGGCTGTGCTCCTCTCCCACCTTGGGATCTGACTCTGCACTGGTTGGCTTCCATTTCACAGTCTCTGATGACATGAAAGAGTAGAAAAACGAAATGAACAACTTTTCCCACAGATTGTTTATCTGTTTGTGTTGGGATTCAGTGACACATCTGCACGGTCATAGCTATACTATGCCCAACACAAAAGCATATATTTATGAATCAAAAGGTATATTATAAGATGTCTATAAATTGGACAATCAAAGATTGTGAAAAGAAACTATCAAAACAGGGCATATGGAATATATAGTCTACTATTTGGCCAGCCACATGTCCATACTTTCTTATTTTTCACACTGATGGTTTGGATTCTAAAATATAGGCCTACTTTGCACAAGAAACGCAGGAGGATAGTGTTTTACTGTGTACTGTGCAAGCAAATGAGAAGAGTCAAATGTCACAGAGGAGAATTTGTTGTGAAAATCAGATTCTACTGACCAAGGATGAGAGGAGTTAACTATGGACATGGACAATCATTTTTGTAACCTATTTAGAGACATTTATTTCCCTCTCCACCAATACCAATAATCTAAATAAACACAAAAACCTAACTCGCATCACATGGTAGAGCATCATGCTAGTGTAAGACTGACTTCATTTCGTATTTTGAACAAATGTCCATATTTGCTAGGTCTCACAGTAGATCTCATGATAACCCCAGTAATTGACATTTATTATTTGAAATTGAGTTTTTGTCATCATATTGAAGAATAATTTGTTTATCTGAAGTTGCGTAGTGCAAAATTCCTTTAAACTCCCTAATCACAGAGATGTTGTATGAGACAAGATAGTTAGCTTGTACAGATACTGCCAAGATATTTCATAGTCCTTACTTGAAAACAAAAACTTGAAGAATCTAGGCAAAGCTTCAAAATGCTGAACTATTGTATTTATGTGGAGTAAGATTAGAGAGTTTACACAAGTGCTGAGGAATGAGGAACCTGCACAGGGTGAGACTACATACCTCCTTCCTCAGTCTCCTCACCACAGATTGTGTGGAGAAAGTTGGAGTCGATCCTCTTCCCCACAGCCAGGGCAATTATTCTCTTGGTCTCTCTCAGAAGGGACTGGTGCTGGGCATGCTTTGGCATCTGAGGGAGGAGGAAACGATTCACTTTCTTTCACAAATATATTGTATCATACACAATTTTGTCCCTTACAAAAACAAAAAACAAAGTTTGTAAAACAAAAATTAAATTTCTGCATTTGTTCTGTGACCAAGATCCCATGCCATCAAAACCCATCAAGGCAGATGAGTGTGTACATATTTCGAGACCTCAGAAAGATAAATATAGCACTGCACAAACAGACATGCAAATTTACTGAAAACTATGGAGCTAATGCAGAGGTGATTCGGATATTCTTTCATTTGAAGAAGAAAATGGCTCATATTTGTAAATCTGATTGTCATATTAACTGCAATGCCTCACTTTTCTCATGAAACAATACATGACTCTGGGAAATCACCTTTATTTCATTGTCCAATCTTGTTTTATAACAATTAAAAAACCAAACCAACCTGAGCATCAATCAATTTGAGAACAAGGCTGAGTTTTTTGGCCCACAGTTGATGAGACTGAAAGCCATAGCTCTCCAGAGTGACAGACACAATGCGCTCTATGTCTGGGACAATCAGAGCCATTGGGCGCATCAAAACCTGAACAGAATTCAACAAGAATATAACAGAATATTGCCCTGGCTCCCACTGTTCTTTTTATTTTTTTTTGCTAATTTGAGATAAATCAGTACAGAAATTTCACTCTAAGTTCAATGGCAAAGATTCTACATTCTTTTTCATTTGAATGGATTCAGTTCTGACACTCATTCAAATACTGCTGGGAAGATCATCTTGTTAATATTTTAGGTGTCTCACTAGGGCAGCTTCCACTAGAAACATAGGAAACTAATGAAGAAACACAGAAATAAACATTCTGAATTTGCCTGGCAATGATGCATACATAGATTGATACATGAAAAGCAAACAATAATATCAGTTTCAGAAATGCATGCGATTCTCCTTTTCCAATAATTCTCTTTGGTAAGAATTAAACACAGTGGTGGGGTCTTAGTAAAGATTATTTTGTGTTTTGAAAATATTTACATTATATGTCTTTGGAGGGAGCAGTTTATTGTAAGAAGAGGGAGGGCATTTAAAATAACGAGAACCTATAATTGTTCGATTTTTTCACCACAGCAACTTAAATACAGTAATGATCACAAGTAGTCACACGTTGTGGTACAGATATCGTAGGGCTGACGCATGGAAATTTCTGCCTTACCCTGAAGTTGTATGGAATATCTGCAGATGCCGTGTTGTTTGCATTCAGTGTCATGAAGCAGCCAAAGTTGGAGCTGGCCTGGATCAGTTTGCCATTGAACATGACGTTACCCAGCATGCGATGCACATAGGAGGGCTCAGCATTCAACTTGGAGTAGTCGGGTGGCGAGCGCCTCCTGCTGGCCTTTACATGCTCTGTGCCAAGGTAAATTTATTTTGATAAAACAATGAAACAGTCCTTCTAGCATCTAACATGAGATTCCGTGGGATTCAGAGTTAGAGAAGGGATGAATATTTGTAAAAGCATTAACAACTGGCTCATCTATACAAACATAGAAGCAAATCCCTTTTTTTCTGTCTGCCAATTGTATATATATTTTTTTTTGTTTGAAAAGCCAATAATTTCTTGCTGAATAGTGTCCATAGCATGTCTAATAAGCATGCCAAATTCTGAAAAGAAGTTGCAGTCATGTCTCAGTTTTTTATGAAACTTTGTTGTACTATTAATATCCCTTGCACCTGGAACAAATGAGTCGGAAGTCATGCTGGACAATCTCAAGCTACGGGTGTTTGTAAACCAATTTTCAATTCAGATACCAAAATTGTTTTTTGTTTTTTTTCAAGGTTAAAAAATGTTAAATATTTATTTTTAAACAAGAAAAAATTGGTATCTGCGTCGGAAAATAGATAAAAAAAACAGCTGTAGCTTAAAATCACCCATCACGATTTCCGACTCATTTGCCCTGGCCGCAAGACAGATGTTTCTGTGATATGCATGCACTTTTTAGCCTCTCCATTTTTTAGATGTGTACGAGATTCTTTAATCCCTACATTTGTTGTGGATAAGACTGAAAAACCAATGACACATGCTTCAAAAGAACATACTAGAAAACTTAATACTGGAATCCAGACTCAAACCAGACAAAAATAAAGTAGAGATTGTACACTTTCTATGTACATACCATAAAACAGTGGAGGCGGCCTGTTGCTCTTGTAGAGATCAGATTCTTTAATCTCAATTTCTCTCTCAATGGAGTGTCTTCTCTGATCTCTCTCTGCCACCCAGGTGTCCTCAAAGTAGGTCACCAGGCCTTTCTCCTGTGAAACATTTTTATATTTGGGTTTTCATCTATCTGGCATTTTCTTTTGAATCCCCTCTATTATATCAACATTTTATTAGTTCTTCTCTCATTTTGTATTAGTTCTTCTCTCATTTTGTATTTTCCTTTTTTTTTTATAAAATGATCTGGAGTATCAATGAGCTACTAACTGAGACAAAACATTGAGATTTACCCTCATTCATATAACATTTACATAAACAGAAATTATTTTCATATAGATGATTCAGTATCTTTATTGAAGTCTAATCTTTCCAACTGGTCAAATACCTTATTGAAAACCACTGTAAAACAGCGTGATGGTCAAAGGGGCAGTATTCTTTTATTATTTTTTTTTTCGTTACTGTCACCAATTCCCTGGTGAGGTTTACCAGAAAAACATCCAGTAATCCCATCTCCTGAGTACATGTGGATTTTTCTCCCTTTCTGTGTTTTTCCTAGTTTGCTAAGACTTATTTTCTGTACTGGCCCTGCACTTACATTGAATCCATGTGGGACAGTCCTCTGTCGCTCCAACTGGGGTGAGGACTGAACTTCCACTTTGGGCAAAGGATGTAAAGTTGTCAGTGAGTTCCGCCGAATGACTTTGTCACCCATTCCAGCTTTCTGCAGGTGTAAAGGTTTGGTTATATTTAATTACAATATATTGAAAGTATATATATATATATATATATGTTTTAAACAGCTGTTATTTAAAGGATAAATAAAATAAAAACAATATCCCTCTCAGTCTGATATAAGTAAGTCTAACTAAGTATGTCAAGCATCACTGGAAGCTCCTCTATCTCAGACACAGACTACTTTGCTTTATAGTTACATTTTGGCAACATGCTTTTAAAATAATGACTCTTTTTCGTCATCTTATTCAGATGAAAAGATATAAAACTGTTGATATCTGGTCTTTATTATGTACAAGTATGTTCACAGCAGTAAAATTAAACACCGGAACTGTTCTAGTTCCTTATAAAAAAGCCTCATGTTAAGACCCAAGTATTTTCCCAAATCATTTTGAAAGAGTCTGTTTATATGTTTACAATGGATGAAGAAAATATTTCATGTATTTATGAGCAAATTTCTCAAGAAAAAGAAAACCAGACAAATGTCAGTCATCTTAACAAGCAGATTTTGATTATAAGGTTCCATTAAATACCAAACTGACAACATAATTGCATACAGTCAACAAGTTTATATGATATGAAGTCTAGCTTCTAAAACAAGATAAAACACACAACAAAATACAATTCAAGCCGATAGTTATCATACATAGTATATATCATGCATTCCAAGGACTCAGTGGGTCACGGGCATAGCCAAACAAAAGAATATATTTATATAAAGGATGAGAACAGATAACAGTGACTGAAAATAATGTGGGTTGAAGTTAACACATTTTGTGGACAAAAGTTCATTTTCCATAGCATATAATATATATGATTGCTTGATTGACAGAAATAGACATTGGCATACATCGCTAAATGGATTTGCTCAGAAAATATTTAACACCTCAACATCATACGCATACAACATTTATATGAAAGCATGACAAGAGAGTTAAAACCATACCCATCCCTGCAAAAGTTATGTTTTGCTTCCATCACAGATGGATCCATGACATGAGTAATGTTTCACATATAAACCAAGACTAGATATGACCAGAGCAGATTAGAGGTATGTTCGAGAGTCTCCCTGACCATAGTTATAAAATGTCCTTAGATAGGTATTTTTGTTTTGACATAATCAGCTGTATATCACTGGAAACTACAGATAACTAAGAACACACTTCTATGGAGAGATTGAAAAAGCTTGAAAACGTATGAACAAAAGAAAAACCATAACAAAGACTAGCTATGATGACTACATGTCAATGTATTGCAAAACAATAAGGGAGAGCAGTATTGGACAGAGATGGTCACCAAATAAAACAGGAAATATATCAGAGGAAATTTTCTTCGAGATATGCACATTTTCTTTTTTTTTTAATCTCTTTCATGTTGTTGTATTTTTTCTGTTCATTCTTTTCATCTTTTATAAAGTGTGTTCAAAACTACAGATATCTGTAACATTGATTAATTAATGTAATAATAAATATAGTTTATTATACTCATCCTTAATTAATACTGACAATGCATGATAAATGTTTGTAACATAGACAAAAATATATCATGCTGTCACTTTTCAATCCGGGGACAAAATAATTCTTCTTTCGCTTTGTACTTCTGTTCAGCTACAAAAGTGCAGCAAATAAAAGTTACAACAGAAAAGATATAGAGTGACAATTATGAAGAAAGAAAAGACATAAATCCAGAGATGCTAATATCAATCAACATAATAAGCCACTAGAATATTCAAACTATGTGCAACTACAACACAAATTAACGCAGAGAAAAAAGTTTTTGCCAGTGAGAACATACCATAGCAAACACCTGGAAATGAATGCGTTAATGAGAAGACTGAGCAATAATTGAAAGAATTGTTATCACAAGACTAAAACACATCGTTAAGTTACTATCTTCTCAAAGATCACAAAAAACAAAAAAAATGATATGAAAAAATAATTTCTCTAAATCTTGCCTATTGTAGTAAAGATGGGTTTTAGTTGAATATTTTGATGCTCTGAAGAGAAAGTGTTTATTATCTGAGTAGATGTAATTAGAATGACCAAACTGTGGAACATGCGGTTATCTAGGGATGGTTAAGGATTATAGGTTTAGCATATCAAAATAAGATGAAAATAGGACAATTCAAATGCATTTTGGAGCAAATAATGTCATGAGAGAAATGTTAAATGTTAATTAAAATAGTCTGAAAATATCACATATTTTATATTTTCTTTTAACAATGTTTCATTTTTGTTTCATGCAACATTTCTTCAGGAAAGAATCATTTATATCCCTTTATCTAGTTAAGTGTAAATTAGCCTCTCACCATTTTCAATAATAGGTTCTAGGGACATATAATTTAACTAGCTGACATTCAAATTACGGTTTGAAATTTATTCAAACTTATTTGTTCAAATTTATTTGTTCAGTTATTCAGGGCTGAAAAAAGTAATACAGAAAATAATATATGAAAAATTTGGCTACATTTGAATTTTTTCTATCCTCGTGGAGAACCAAATTTCAGTTCAAAACTGCAAATTCATTCTGACCATTTATCATAGTTCCACAGTAGCTTGAATAAATTTCTAAAATTGTCTTTGCACCGTTAACTCTCTATGATGATTGTAAACATAACTTGCTTTATTTTGCAACTTATATCATAATATCAAAGTTTAGCTAATATCTGCAACTCTTGGATCACACTTGAAAAGTAAGTCACCATAGCAAATACAAGGTTAGTTTTACAGAAATGTGAATAAGTGAAATGATGTTAGCTATCTAGTTTTCCTATTTTGCTCTCCACTCCTACCTGATTATTGGTCACATCAGAGACCATATCAAAGTAATATAGGTTTTTGAAATACAATTTAGTTGTCATATAAGCTTTTTGTCTCATGCAGAATAAAATTAATGAATATTAAGTGTCCCTAACACAAGTTAACATTTACAAATGCAAAAAGTTAGATCCAATTAACCTCTTGCAGGACAAGACTTTGTCTCCTCCATCCTATGAGTTATTAATATTTGCAGGTATTTAGTATTCTTCCATTTATTCTCCCAAGATACTTTGAGAGTTGAAATTCTATCTTTAAAATCAGAATCTGAAACTTTTCTTTTATCATCAAACAATAGTAAGACAAAAGAGTTAGAAAAAATGCAAGATTAAGAAAAAAATCGTTCAAATCTATTGACTGTCTATGTTAGACAACTCAAAGCCCACCATTTTTGTAAATGTCAGTACGCATATGTGCGGAATTCACGTCCACAGTGGCATATACCACTCAATCCAACTGCACAAAAGAAGACTGATTTGTGTCAAGTGTAAGGACATACCTTGTCAAAGTGGGAGTGACCTCGGATCTGGTACTGATTCTCACTATTGACATCCAATGTTCTCAAGGCCGTCCGCAGATAGTCCAGCTGTTGACCGGTCACTGACATCAGTCCTGGATTTTGGGTAATGCGAAACTACTGATTTTCCCAGTTATTTTTTAAAATTATGTACTGCTTGATTTGAGAACAAGCCAACTTTTTCATCACTAAGACAATTTGAGAAAATGTGAAATGTGTTTCAGGTTTTCAGAAATATGGTTTAATCCATTCCGTTGCTGAAGTGGATAAATCATCATGCAACTGTCCAGATTTCTGGCAATCAACATATATGTTTCTGATATTAACATTTCCTAAGACTGAGTGCAGCTTGTGACTGCTGATTTCATGTACAACATATGCCTTGTGCCCAGTGCAAATGAGTCGGAAGTCGCACCAGGTAGTTTTGAGTTACAGACATTTCTGACTGTTTTTACTATTTCCAACTATAATACCAGAATTTTTCTTTTTTCAGATTAAAAAAGGTTGAAAACGACCAAAAATTTAGTATCTTTGTCAGAAAGTAGTTAAACACAACTGAAAACAGCCATAGATCTTTATCACCGGGTGCGATTTCCACCTCATTTGACCTGGTTGCAAGACATATTCATGTGCACATGGTGGATGAAAAGGTGATATTATGGCCATTTGTTATGTTATTATTTAAAGACAATTCAAACAACAACAAAAAAATGAACTCAAAAAAGCAAAATGAAAAGAAACAAAGATTTCCAGTTTTACAACCGAACAGATATGTGAGAGAATGCTTTAGCAGCTCTTGCCTTTCGTAAGTCTGTCCGTATCATCAAACAAGGCCCAACATCCAGACTGTACCATTCCTGTCAGATACTGGAGCATCATGGGAAGAGTTATGCTTTCATGGCAGCTGATGGTGAAAATGCATCGTCCGAGGAGCTGAAAATGATCAATTCAAACACTAAAAAATGATGTTTTAAAATTCAAATGCAGAATTGCAGAAGTAAATCACATGTTCAAAGGCATTACCTGAATAAAAACATCACAGGGAGATCTTTTAGCTCATACCAGATTTCCCAAAAGAGGAAAACAAAGAAATCAAGAAAATACATAAACTGCTATTGTGTTTAGCTCACTAGAAGTCAACAGTTCAAAATTTCACTCATTCTTACATTTGAAGGTTCAATATGATTTATTTTTCCCAAATTTCTTATCTTGACAGCCAGTAAAACAAGTACGCTCTTTATAATTATTGTCCCTTTGTGATAATGATAGACTAATGTTAAATCAAAAGTAAAATCTTTAACTCATGGTCCATACTCTACAAGAGATGACAGGTGATGAATATTTTCTTGACATTAAAAAATGAATTTGTTTTATATCACCACATGTAAGGAGCATAGAGTGATCAGACTTTGATACAAATAAACATGACGAACAATGAAGGACTGTCAATTCTGCAAACTTCTACCTTTGCCAGCTCTCGTACAGTCTCTGTTTTGCCCGTGCCATTCGGTCCAATGGTTGTGCCACAGTGGAAGGTTTTCATGGCATGTCCCATAGCCAGAAAGGCTCTCTCAGTCAGAGGTGTGATGACCAGGTGGCCGTTGGGTCCCAGGTATTCGTAGTCATAACTAAAGACATTGCCCAGCTGCTGGACATAGCAAGTGCTGAACTGGTAGTCAGTGGACACGGTGGTCAGTGTGCGGGTCAGTTTGGGGACTTCCTCCACTGTGTGAATGACAAATAGAAACCAAAAGATTACACTTGTCAGCATACATTCTACACCAGCTGTTTCTGTGTATCTTACACACCGTTACAATCGTACAACATTCATGCATGAAGAACAAACACATATAGGATGATTCGAGCACACAACTTGCACACTAGTTATCTATTGTTTTGATGTGACAGAATCATGTAAGTACAGCGGGACAGCTGTAACTCTCACTGAAACACCAGACCTGATCAGATTATATGTACATAAAAATATGTTTCTGATCGAGACTTCAAGGTGGCAAATGACCATGGATAGATACCAAGAAGGCAAGTGACCAATGAAGCATCAGCATGGAATACTGCAAGTCAGTATATTTAATGGCCTGAAATAGCCTCATTTGCTCAGAAAATATTCATTCAAGGAAATAATACATGAAATGGAATAATAGACCCATTTGGAAAAAAAGACCAACCAAAGCAATGGGTTTTGCCCAAACAGTGTCCACAGGGTCTTTCAGTAAGAAGTTAGTAGGAGTGAACTGTGGTCATGTCTTTGGAAACATGCAATATCTCATTTTTTTGCTCCTAAATCTGACTCTGATGTTTTCTTTTATTTTAAATTGTACAATGACTTCATAGGTCTCAGAGCCAGTCAAAATGAGTTGACTTATAAGTATCAAGTTAAATCTTAGTTCATATATATTATACTTGCACTTGGTGAAAAATGTCGTGAGCTTGCTCAATCTTTTATGATACTATTTAACAGTTTTCCTTTATGGTAACACACTTCAGTTAAGATATCAATGCACAGGTCACCTTTGGCCTCTTTCTTGGGTTTAGCAAAGGAACTTTTCCTTGGTGCTTTGGCGAGGGCACTTGGTCCATTGGAATTTGTTGTGGCACTGGGATTCTCTGTGATGACTGTCTTGGCTCGTAAAACGTTTCTGATATCCATGCGGAACTTGAGAATTTTCAGCCAATCAAATGCTGCATCAGTAACTTGATTGCTTTCAATCAAATCTGCAAAAATTAGAGAGTCCTCTTAAGTATACTACTTATATTAGAAAAAACATCTCACAAAATCCTTTATATGAGAACTTTCTATGTTTTAACATGGTCTACAAGAAAAGAAGACCATGACATTTACTTTGAAACCAAATCATCTCCAAAGTAAAAAAAATCTTGGAACATGCTGACTTCCTTCAAACAACTACAACTAAATGGATGTTATTTCACAGCAGCAAAAAGTGTAAATGTTTAGCTAGAAAAGAAAAAGGGTTCTTATTATCAAAAGAGTACATTATAAACCTGCATTATTCATACAAACTCCTCTATAATACTAAAGTATTTCTTAGAAAGCCAGGAGTATTTTATTTCTCTGACAACCAGAGATATTTCTCAGAAGCCAGAAGTATTTCTAAAAAAGCCAGAGATATTTCCCAGGAAGCCAGAAATATTATTTTCAGAAAGCCACAGGTATTTTCAGAAAGCCCTCAAAGCCATAAGTATTTCCCTCAAAGCCAGCAGTATTTCTCTGAAAACCAGTGGGATTTTCAGAGTGAAGATTTACTCCATGGAAGTCCCTAGCCAATTAAAGTCAGCTGTCCACTCACTCTCCATGACATCCCTGTGGTAGATGCTCTGGTTGAGCAGGCTGGAGATGAGCAGTTTCAGTCTTTGTCTGTCACTGTCGGTAATGCGAGCTCGAGTTTGCGTTTCCTGCAGGACGTCGATCAGCTGGTCCAACTTTGCACTGAGGCTTGATCTGTTCCAAAGACATGAAAGAAAATAACGTCAGAAATAATAGTTCTTAGCTCTGATAACAAGCTCTATTGACTCTCTTGATAATATAATGCATATTTCTAGAACCAGCTTATCTATAACAGATGCCTTCTTATCTGCTTTGTAATAGAGAAAATTAATTATGAAAGTTTAAAAAAAACTTCAAGAGAACCCATGGCCTTTGTGGGAGGTTATTTAAAAATAGATCAAACTGATGCTGTTCTGTGACTAAGAGTGTATGGCTAGCGTGTGCACCTTGATATTGGTATTTTGGATGATTTAACTGAATGTTACTCAAAGAAAATGTGTTTGTTGTTTTGAATACACAAAATCCACAAAAATATGCACACTCTTGAGTAAAGATGGGAAGAACAAAAAGCTGACGCATAAATGACAAGATGATATGGAAGAGCACCCCTGCAAGACTTTGAGGAAAGACATAAGGATTGTTTTACTGCAAGGACAAAAGAGTAGAGTGTGTGCTATGTCTGTGGCAAGGCTTCATGGGAAATTGATGCTTGCATTACTAAAGGGAGATCATGGTGACCAGTGCTATAACTTCTCTTTGCCAGACAAAAAAGGTGTTGAGCAAGCAGTATAAAGCAGAGAAAAGAAATTAATTTACTTCATGTCATTTAAAAGACTTATCACACAAATACATAATAAAATTAAAACAATGAGAAGGAAACATTTTCTTTATACCATAATTTAAATGCAAAATTTTCATCTATTTGTTTCAAGTTAAAAGAGGCAAAAAATTTGTTTTTTCCTCATCACAGTGCTTGATCAACACTTCTTTTATCTTACAAAGGAAGTAATAATGCTGGGCACAATGATTTCCCACCTATTAATTTGTTGGCCATCTTATCTGCTATTGCCCAGACTAATATACCTTAGCATCTTCAGTTCATCTTTATCTTCCTTCTCCAAGACCCGAGTCATTCCCCGCTCCCACATAATGGCCTCGGCAGTGATGACACACTGCACAGGGAACCGCAGCAGCCAATGACGGAAAGTCGATCTGATCTCACTGGTTATCTCCTCTTGCTCTTGTGCTGGGGCAGCACCACCGGTACCCAGTCGAGCCAGCTCCTCCAAAATCAGGATCGGCTGTCGAGTTCCTAAGAGAGATAAAAAACAGTGTCAAGGAGATTATTAAAATGCTTCTTTTATGAGCAAAAAATAATTAACTTCCTCGCTATGTATATTTCTGAACGCAAGAGCCAATGTCATGCATAGGCTGTGAAAACTTCGATTAAGACTGAAATGAATGTGCTTTCATAACGCACAAAAGTTTTTCAAATAATAAATGATTATTGCATCTCTCTCACTGTCAGACCAACTCAATAAATCCGCGTATTCATCATATCAATTCTGTATTGCTGGAGGACAGGTAGCACAAGTAGGAAAATTAATTTAAAAAAAAAACAACAGAGAAATACAGAAAAAGAACAAACCTTCTTCAATCCTAGCCTGGACACAAGCTCTCATGGCAATGGTCATGGTGTTCTTGATAATGTCATTCACATTATGCAGCCATCGAGTCGCTGATGGGATGGCCTCAACTCGTGTGTACAGTGGAAGTTCTTCTCCGCAAGCACCTTGGATGTTGACAACTTCAAGCTTGTCACCTATACAGAGTAAAAAAAAAAAAACATCAAACAGTAAATTCTCAGACACCTATTAACAAACTGTATATTGTGATTAGCTGGGCAACTTCACCACTGAATAAACTGAATAAAAGTCAAGGAATTGTTTTATGTTCTAAATCAAAATAAAATTAAATATTTATCTGGATTGCAAGAACTTCATATTCTATTATTTTAAATTTATGAATATGCTTATAATGTAGTAATCAAACTACCAATTTTACCCTGAATGATCAATTCTGATGAATAACAATGTAAAAAATGTTTATAGATTATGATTTAAATAACTCTAAAAAAACATGAAATATACAAATATCACATCCCAGGGGGGCTACTCTAAGGTGTCTGTAATTATTGTCAAATGGATATAATTTTCTACTGCTACTCACTGTTCAATGCAAAGTCTAGCTGAGAGTTAATTCCTCCCATGCCAGGGGGAAGGGCAAAGGTCATGTTCTGTACATTGGGAAAACACTTGCGAACATAAGGCAAGAGAGCTTGAGGATTCCTCGAAATGCCCAACAAGTCAACAATGTCAAGGTTACTCAGGAAGTAAAGACGAGGGAAGTTGGCACGAGACCTCTCAATGTATAGCTCCAGATCTTTCAAAATCTCTTCCTGAAGAAAAAACACAGATTTCAAATGGCTCTAGCTTAGTATGATAAATAACAAGATCATCATGAAATTATATTTAATTCTTTCTGAAAATTGTACCTATTTCATCAAAATTACTTCCAGAATGAACAAATCATCAATTACATATTTGATGTTTTATGTGAGCTGCTGAAAATAAAATCAAACTGATTATAACGGAATACTATAAGAGAAAAAAAACTCTCAAGTAAATGTGCCTCAATTCATTACCTGATAGCATGCTTTTTTCATTTAGAAAAATTCAGTCTTATGATATGAACTCAGTGCTATCTTAACTTTGATTCTGAATGAAAACTTGATACCTTATGTAGCACTGACTAACAAATGAAAACAGTATGAGTTTCTGCACAATCTCAAGTGAAGAGGAAACCAGGCAAATTTCACACCCTTCCGTCATGAAAACTGACCTGTTCTTTGGTGAGTGAAAGCAACAAAGTCTTGAGGTTGTCTCCCTGTAACAGTCTGTAGCCCTTATCTCCCCTCCGGCGGTTGACGACAGACAGGCACTTGGAGTCATTGGAGACAACTCTCATCCAATCCTGAAAGATTACAAAAAGATGATGATGAAACCGTAAAATTGATTTTAAAAACATATCAAAAATATATTCTATGGAATACAAGCACAATTGTCGGTGTTGCTATTAGCGTTCATGTGCATTTTCATATATTTTTTTTTTACTTCATCCAAATTATTTAAAAAAAAAAAAAATTGACAGAAACTCTTTGAAGGAAATTCAAATATGTGAAATGGAATATCACCTTTGCTTTTATTTCCTGCACATAGATCTCAGTAAAATAGTCTGAAATTTTCCACAGCTTCTGAGCCTTTTATTCAATGAAATTGTATTACAGACTACAAATGAGCAGTCAACTTTTACACACTGTGGCCAAATTCTGCTCATAGTAAGGAGACAAATACATCTGCAGTCAATATTGCTCACCTTGAATTTATTGTGGATGGCCTCAAACTTGAATGCTTGCTGTGATAGTTTGTGATACAAGTCAGCTCGCTCAAAGATCTTCAACAGGTACAGCCACTGGCAATGAAAGATGGCAATAGAAGTCAATTTCAATGAGACATTAGACGCCAAATCTTGGGTATCAGGAGAGAGATTAATTGATTCACAATATAAAAACTTTGTTGTCATATTTTCAAATTGAACTTTTTCATTTTCTGTAATCTTCATAGCTATAAATGGGAAACTAGTGATACCATGAAGAAAGTCTCAGAGAATGAGAGTTCAAAATGGTGAGCCAAAAATGTTTTCCCACTTTCTAATTTTCCATTTACAAACTCAAAATACTTAATGACATCTGAAAACTGAATGTTAGCAAAGGATATTGCATCTATTTTATAAAAATATAAATAAAATTCTGATCTAGACATAATTATTTTGATAGCCATGAAATGCTTAATATAATTTCACCTTTGAAACCAAACAAAATGTATGTTTTGTTTATGCCAAATACAAATTTATTTGCGCAGGCAAAAACACAATTTTACCTTCTTCTGGCATTCGACCCACAGGTCAGAAATCTCCTCAATCTCTCTGAGAGCCTGACACCAATATTCCACCTGCTCCTTGATGTCACCGACATATGGCGAGGCCAACATGGCATCCACACTGATGCGGCTGTCCTGTACAAGAAAGGAATGGACAACAACACAGAATATCTGAGTCTGAGTTTGATCTCACAGAAATCTGGCAATACTGCATACAGCAAAATTATTTAAATGTAAATGATGATTAAAATTCAAAACATTGATGGCATTTACACCGTAAATTTTGACAGGGAAGCATTGGACTGATCTTGAAGACAATAATTCAGCATCATTCCTACAAATCCAGCCTTATGCTAAAGATACCGCAAGAGAATCAATAAAGGATCTAAAAGTATGTCCCAAGACTGGCACAAGAAGACAAAACGCCATGGAAAGATGAGGTTAGGACAGGCCAAGATAGATTTGATATAGGACAACTGAGGGAAAAAATGAACACAGCTCTATAAATGTGGGTAAACTGAAGAGATCAAGGGCCATCCAAAACTTAGTCCACTGAGGGAATATTATGACAGCTCAGGCTTCCACCAGGATCAATAGAAAAGTTGTTGATGGTGGTAACAAATGCAAATTATGTATTAATGAAAAATGAAAGAGAACAAAACCTTCTGTGCACTATGAGGCAATAGATAGTTCTGTTTATTGCTGCAATACAAAAAGTTAGCAAAATAAAGTTCGTCCGAAGAGCTGGTTTCTTGGGAACAAACATGTTAAGGGCATTGTGTTTTAGCCGCATGAAACTTAGATACATGTATTTTATCTCCTGAATGACCAAACAAAATTGTACTGAAAGGAGAGAAATATCATATATCAACCATAAACATCAAATCCATGCAGAAAAATGACATAAAAAAGGCCTCAGCTTAGTATTGTTCCCTCTCAGGGATAGGTGAATATGGAAAAAGATGTTACATGTAGCCAACTATTGTTACCTCCAACTGATACTTGAGTTCCTCCAGTTCAATCAGCACATAGAAGTCGTCGCTGGCCACATCCAGTCCTCGCTGTGCCCCTGCCAGGGCAGCTGCTCTTTCCTGGCGATAACGCTCCAGCTTGGTGGGACGTTTGCCTCCAGAAGTCACTCGCCTGGCAGGTTCTGAAGACATTCAATGTAAATTTTCCCTATGAAATTTTCAAACTGTGTTTTCTTTTAGAGCCAAAATTTAATCTCATTGCTAAATTCTGATTTAGTCAGTTCAGAAACCCAACAACTTTGATATTACATGAATAAATATTCTAAATAATCACAAGAAAACTAGCAGCAAAAATCAGTGGTAAAATCCCACACCTTTAACAATGATAATAGGTACAGCAAGATATGTAATACTATAGCTTTTATAAACAAATTGTCAGTATATTCATCTCTGAATTCTACATCTGTTGATACCAGTGTATACTGACTTTTATTTTAGTTCGATTTTGTAGCTGACAAAGATCGAAAACCATAGCATATACATGGGTTAATTTACAGACTGAATCATTTATTGGATGGTGACCTGAACAAAGGTCATGAATGGATGGAACTTAACGCTCACCTTTAGCAAACATGCTGTCAGGAATATGCTTGGCCAGCTTGAACTGTCGATCCTGCCAGAACCTGGTGATGCGGTTCAGTCGCTGTTCAAGGTCATATTCTGCAACAGCACTCATGTAGGTGGCATGGACCAAGTCAGCATGATCTGACAGATTGTATGACATCAGCTCAGCCACTGTGAACTGATGATCTGGGTCGTAGGGTTCGTTCATCCCCAGGAATATTGCATGCCAGTGTCTTTCCTAATGGGATAACAACAGTATGAATTAGAAATATGGACATCATATGGGAAATGTGCATAAAAAGAGCCCCGAGCAATTATGACTGTCTACAATTTTAAAACAAGTGGAATCATATTTTTGAGTCATCCATTCATTATTATGTTTTGAAGATGTATTACTTTCATAAACACAATTTTCTAAACTTATAGGTAACACAGAACACTGATAAAACAAAAAAGACAGCAAAAAAAAGACTTCAAATCTCTTGTCCTCAATTTAAACTTCTGCCAAATAAGTCACTTTTGGTAACACATACACACAGTTCTGTATTATTTGTTGAATATTTGTGTGAACTCTTCCAGGGTCAAATAAAAGCAATAAACAAACAAGAAAATAAATAAATAAATAAAGTAATCACTAAAACACATCCCTATGAATGAACCGCAGCTGTTCGAGATAACGAGAAGCAAAATATGAAGACACTATATTTCTTTCTTTTTTTATAGATTCAAATTCTATTCAGACTAGTTGATAAGCTTGTTTTTTTAATAAAATAACAATGGCTGGATAACAATGACTTACTCGCAAGGCATCATTGGCCAGTTTGTGGAGGATGGGAAGATCTTTGCGGAACTCCTGCATCTGTCTGTACCAGGTGGTGAGTACGGAGTCACCCTGAGGTAGCAGAGGTTTGAGCTGAGAGGCTGCTGACTGCCATTCAATCACCTTCTCCAGCGCCTTCTTGATGTTGATCTGAAATCAGAAGGAGTGATGACGACACTGAAGCATGTGTCTGTTAACCCTCTCTATACCAGTTTTCGTTTGAGGTTTATTCTTGAAGCCTTTCTCATGACAGGGTATGTCACAAGGCAGCAATGGTTTAAAATCAGAGTTTCTCTACTCCTGGGTGGACTGCCATCCCAGGCAATGAGCACCATCTGCTTGAGACTTGCAGTGGTAGAAATCCCTGATATTTTAATATGGAGAAACAATTTCCAAATTCTCCTTAATAAACAATCTGTAGTTCTCACGGCTGATTTCACTGTAGATTGTTGACACTCAATATTGATTTAATGCAACAGAAGTACAGTACCATTCTGTTTTTAAGATTTGTGACAGTCTTGTGATTGCTCTTAACCTGCACTGATAATATAGTACCAACAGATTAGTGGAATATCAGAATTTGTCACACATAGTTACCATATTCATGAAAGTACTTCTCTAGTTGGTAGAATATAGTCCCTTGTAGATAATTCAGAAACTCAAAGGCGATATGTATACAATTTTCTTCCAGATATACATTACCACTTTTAGCAAAGATTTCATTTTTGCCCGGTATCTAGTCAATGCAAAATGGCTGCCAAAGATTATCAAATATACTGAAAATGAAATTAATTCTTTCATAATTTAGTACACTTTAATTAAATATGATAAAGAAATAGGAAAAGATCAGTTTTTTTTATAAGCTTTCAGCCACACTGTTATAGGGGCTATCTTAGATATGGTCAATAGAAAAGGGAATCAGACAATACAGTTATGATGTTGATGATTCAGGCATGCAATATCAGCATTTATCTTTGATTAGAGTGATAAAAAATGGGAACACTAAATTTGAAAAGTCCTCACCTTCTTGAACAGCATTTGTTTCCAGTCTTTGATAGTGTGTATGGAAACTTCAACGTATTTCCACAGCTCTTGTCGCACGTCCATCTTAATAGTCATCTCATTGAGAAACTTGAGACTGTAGGGCTCTCCTGCTATGGCCTCGCGCCACTGACTGGCCTCCTGGAGCTGCACCTGAGTGCTGAAGAATTTCTCTCGGATCTGGGAAGAGTATAAGAAAATATGCACACAGACCAAAGGCATTTAGTCTACTCCAGTCAAATGCAGGACAGTACTGATGCTAATCATTGCTATCTCATGCAATATAGTTTCTACAGATTATCATGAGTATAGAAAATTAATTGGAGATCCTTTGCCAGATACAAGAGGTGTTGAACAAGCTGTTAAAGGAGGAAAAAATCACTCTACTTCTTGTCATTTGAAAGAGTCATCACAAAAAAAATCATAAAATTAGAACAACAAGAAGACAATATTTTTCTGTTGGATATAAATTTGTGCAAACTTATTCCCCCTGAGATAACCACCATATAAGAGGTTGAAAGACTCTAAAGACCTGACCTAGGCCAATCGTGCGGGACATACTATGGTCCGGGAAAGGCATTTAACAGAGCCCCCCCCTAACTGTGAGCAATTAACATCTTATGGAGATAAAATGTACTCGTTTTGGTGAGATAATTTCCACTGGTCAAATCTCACCTAAATTTATGAAATGGTGTGTCAAGACCTACCGAATTTTAGAGTGGGAAAGAATATTTTGAAATTGACAGGACTCGCAAAATCATGAGCTTTGACTAAAAATGATGCTGACAATTACTGCAAACACTAAATTGTGCTACTCATGACAAATCCGCAACTGACACCTACCACTTTCATATCTGCCAGAATTCTGAGTGGATTTTCATTCGGATCCAGGAATTTGCCAGTTGTAGCCAGTTCTGCTTGCATGGTGGCCTCCTTGCGCAGCCGCTGTAAAAAAGTAAAAGCTGATCAATGCAAACTATGGTGCTACAAGATGTAGCTATGTTTCTTTGCTTTTCACCCTATTGAGGAAATATGCAGAGATTTGTGACTTTGAAATCCACAATCCCAGTACTGTACAAAATTAAACCTTCTGGCTGTCATAAGAATTAGAATTTTGAGAAATCACTCCAAATTCCCGGAACTGCCCACTGTGCTCTAGTTCTAGGAATATATAGAAGCTTTGTATCATGAGGATGATTTAACCTTCAACAATTTACAAAGACCCGTTTCTGTCAACACAGATAAGATGAGAATAAACTTGCAAGGATCTTGGCAGTGAAATGGCTAAAGTTGTGAAATTAGTTGTCTTTATCTTCTGTAAGGGAAGGTAGGCCTATATCATATCAAATTTGTGCCAGTATATAGCTGCTGGCTAAAGAGCTATGTTGTGAGAATATGATCATGCTTGCAAGAATGGAGCTGGTCCGGATATACAAACATTAATTATTTCCTTCTTCCATAGAGTGTTTGGTTTAAGAAAGGCAGAATATCAAACATGAAAGCACTTGCGATGGGACTCTTTGTCAACCACTTCTACAAGTAACAATGTAGCTAAAAATGCTTCTGTATATGAAATAATCATAACAAAACAAAAATATCAACTTTCATAGGCATAAGATACGTTTCTCTAAATACTTCTTAAAGCTATTGCAACATATGTTTTGCATAAAAAATGCTCATATCAGAATACACCAGAACATGATAACTTTGCTAAGACTTAATTTAAAAAAAAAAGGAAAGAAAGAAAGGGAGGAGTAAATAAATGAAGGAAGAAAGAAAAGATGCAGAACAAAAATTAAAATGGAACACCGAGCTCTTAAATTTCATGTGGGTTATGTTATGCTTTCTTCCCTGAAACTGAAAGGTCTGACATATCTTTGAATTGAACTGTATTAAAAAATCTTGTTTACCATACTTACTCAGTTGCCCCAAAATATTTTCTTCATCCTGAAATACACTCCTAATGTGTCCTGCAACTGACCTGAAATGTCTCCTCCAACTGTTGGGTCATTAGTGGTGTCTGTGTGTTGACAAATTCTGAAGCATCTTGCATCTGCATCAGGAACGTCTCCCATGAGGCCCATACCCTCTCCTCATATTTCTCTTCCTCAGGTGTCAGCTGTCGATAGCTCATCCTGATCACCTGTTCAAAGCATTCAATGACCAGAGTTCTTAACTGTGGCTCAATTTATTTTAAGTTATACTCATGTAATTTTTATGATTTAATTGTTGGAAAGTCTGAAAGTCAATAACTGAATACAGTATAACTAAAATTCATTGATTTATCACAAAATATTTTATGGTTCAAATGATATCTCTAGAGCTTAATAGAACAACACACAGCTCTAAAACCTATCCCTTTTGGATATCACGTAGAAAAATTAACAAAATATTTTTCGTTTTACATGGTCAAGGTAAATAGTGTTCTACAAAATTTTCATGTGAATTTATAGGGAAAAAAATATCTACACTTTAATATCAAAACCATGGACAGAACAAGAAACAAGAAATAAGAACAATAGGATAGATATATTTTGTTTCCATAATGTGGTGATATTAATCTAATGAGGAAAATGGTAAATCACATTACCATAACACATCAAAGATTAGCAACAGTTGCTGGTAAACACTCAATAGTTCTACATTCTCAATACTAGACAGTACCTCATACAGAGACTTAATGTACTCCACTTTCTGTTGGAACTGGACTGTGTTTTTCTTGTACTGACTGAAGTTCTTGGCAAATGCAGCAAAGGATGACACATCTGACCGCTTGTCTGTCATATTCTGTTCAACATGACCAAAATGACAAAAAGTTAAACATATGTTTATAAACATAAAATTGTTCTCAGATTACCCCTGGATTCTCACTTTTTAAAGCAACATATTATCCAAAAGAAAAGGAACTTCATTCACATTTTCTTCATAACTCTTTTCTAATTTTTTTGTAAAAATCTCTCCATTTATTTCATATATCATATGGCTCAAAGACATGTCTAAGAAAATCCCCTTTCAAAAAATATTTCATGTTGATCGTGACAAATTTTTTAAATAAAAAACTACATGAGACAACGGTCACCACTAATGATAGTATTACATTCTGAGTAGTTAAAAGGATAGTTGAAATGTAAAAGATTTAATCAACTGAAAATAAAAAACAACAGTAAACGATAGTAGATGAGAAGTTGCCAACCTTCAAAATGACATTCATTTCCTC
Source organism: Peronia verruculata (assembly GCA_038406235.1). Taxonomy (NCBI): domain Eukaryota; kingdom Metazoa; phylum Mollusca; class Gastropoda; order Systellommatophora; family Onchidiidae; genus Peronia; species Peronia verruculata. The sequence continues at coordinate 24,396 of JBCAUA010069030.1, forward strand.
TGTGAAATTCTGGGCCAGATTTCTTGCTTCATCAGCCACAAATGTGATGAGTTCTTGGTAGATGTCATTTAATCTTGGCAAGAGGCCCTCGTGCACGGCCGAACAATCAATGTAAAACATGCCATTCTCCGTCACAAAACTGCGATCAAAATTTCTGACTTTGTCTGACCACTGGCGAAGCTCTGTCAATTTTTGCTGTGCAAAGATGAAATATCGACAGATCATCTACTGTAAATAACCAAGTTAATGGAAACTATATTTCTGAGGAGACATGAAATGGAGAGGATTGGTAATTTCCCTGTGATGGACCTTCCTTAGATATTAACAGACAGGTTCTTTCTATTTACAATAATCTATTAAAATATCTGCTGGAAACATTCTGAATAGATCGGATGGATGACAAAATGACTGTGAAGATAGAAGAGTTCTGGCACAATTATATTGGAGACATAAATGGATACAGCATGTGTGCAGCCAAATAAATGCCTTCATGGGCTGATAAACAACTTCATAAGTAGTACAATCTGGTCTAGAAATCTCTCCCATTTGGCACATAAGATAGGGCCCTGATCCTCAGACCCTCACCTCAATAGCAAATGCTGCAGCTCCTCGGAATTCTTTCACAGATTTTTCATTCCACTTGCGGCAGAACTGCTGTATCTCGTTCAACCATTTGTTGAACTCACAATAGCCCTCAATCTCCTCCATGGCTGCTGCCATCAGTTCCCCCTGCTTCTTTAGAGCAACCTGATATTCTTGGCTGAAAGTATTATGTCAATCAGAAACAATGTCTACAAGGTTTTTCACTGGAGACAGAAAAAAAAAAAATGTGGAATCTAATATCATGCTCATTCTACAACTGTATCATCTTTTTTACATGGGGTGAGGGAATGGGGTATGAAAATGGTATGAATCTGACTGCAGTAAACTAAAGAAAAATCATTAACTCAAAGAAGGCCAGGAAAAGCTTTGAATATCTGTGTTTTTATCATAATACTGGCCCAAACAAAATGTGAACTTACTCCATATGCAATTTTTCCTCCAGATTGGCTTTGGACAGAGGTGAGTACTGGCCCATGAAACCTTCACCCTCAACACACAGAGCTTCTTCATTGGCCTGCATGAGTATGAGGGGTGGGGTGGCCACGCCCATCTCATCTTCTTCCTTTGTGGCTGTCACTGAAATACAAACACCAGAGTTAATCTTCACACATCACTCACACTCCCAGCTTGTGACGCTTTGGTTCCCTTTAACCCATTCTTGCTAATAATCAAAACAAACACAAAGAACAAAAAAAAAAAAAAAAAGATAAAATGTCATATACTTCAACAAAATAAGCGTTAGGCTGATCCTAAATATCAGATGGTGAAAAAATGTTGATAAGCTTTAAAAATAGTTCTGGGCAACCTGGTTTTGAGTCTATTCTGGAATTCAATGATGCTATCATTTTTCTAGATAATAATTTGAAGGTATACCAAGGACCTCTTCTTATACAGAAGTGAGAAAAGATTGAACTACCTTGCCGTGGCAGATCAGGTAGAGGGGGCCCACTGTCCACTGTCACCCTGACTGAGCTGAGTCCACTGTTCTGGTCAGCCTCCTCCTGGGCAGTGTTGATCCCACTGTGTTGTGATGTCCGCTCGGACATTGTACCAATCGTCTGGTGGCTGCTCTGCTTTAACGAGCTGATAAGAGAGGCTGTGCCACTTTTGCCCTCCGTCACTGTCTGGGCAAAACTGAGTGACAGTCGATGGATGCTGCAAACAATGTACAAAACTCAGCAAAAATAAGTAAATTAAAAGCTGCTTGACAATCATGGTTTATATATTCAGAATTAATAAATGTTCAAAAAGTATCTGCTTTTTTAATAACTTTTAAATACAGAGAATGATCTAAAATTCAAATGATGACCATAAAAATCAAGCAATGAATATAAGTTACCTAGCACATTCATGCAGGGCACCAAATTATCCAAAAGACAAAAGATAAACCAAAATCAAAAGATGTTTTTCAATTATATCAGACTTAAATAATAAAAGTTTTCCTGGCCATAAACAGCCATGAAAGTATCACTAAATCTTGGCTCCAAATCAACTTGTCTGAAATTTTACTCAAATTTCATTTAAAGTCAGAAGAATAAATTTGCACTCACTTATCCGGATGTTTGTGGCCCTCAGATTTAGCTGTTGTGTCGCCATCTTGTGAGTCTTTCTCAGGCACACACCCATCAATGGCGATTGCCTTTGAGACTAGAACCTGAGATATTCCTCTCAGGGTGTTGCTGAGGACTTTCTGGAAACGTTCCTTAGAAGGAGAAAGTCCTAGAACATCTGTGGATGAAATAATGAACCATGAAATAAGCTGTCATGGCAGTCTGGACAAGCAACATTTGATACCTGTTAACAACAATTAACGATGGATATCCATAATGACCAGCAATCCTATGAAACAGATTACACTAGAAGGTCATAGAGGCAGAGACATTATGTTAGAATGAAAAGCCAAAGTGACTAGAATTTGAAGTGCCCATATTTATGTGAATGATCAAATTCAACATTTCAGGTTTCTAGTAAATCTCAGAAGTGGTAAGGTCATACAAGTGCAAATCTCAGCTACCAATAAGTGCTTAACTAACATATGAAGGGTTTGGGGACAAACTGAGACATCCAAAATGACCATTAAGAGAAAAATAGTATTTCAATGATAAAATGTCATACATTCCTTAACTGTTTCAACCCACCAAAGAGCTTGCTGGTAAATCTCCTGAATACAAAACAAGAGTCATCATCAAACTCAATGGACTGCCGAGAATCTGAAGGATTTCAGGGCAAAATGAGACATATCCAAAATTGTTGTTTAGAGAAAAATGACAAATTGTTCTCCAGTGGTTAGTCATGTACCATTAAGTACTAGAAGTTTCTGAAGACTTTCGGGAAAGATATGTCACATTTGGTGAAAAGGAAAGTCCTTACCATATAGCACCAACACCATTCCCAGTACTGAGGGGTATAACTCAAAATGTTAAAAAATGGCATTTGTCCTGTTTTGCCCTTAAACCCTTCATCTGTCTCTCCACAGCTCACATGTCCTGACCTACCATGTTTGTTAAACACCAAGTTGGCTTTGAAGAATCCTTCCCTAGGGGCATCAGCTCCAATCTCCAACACTGCGTGCACAAAGTGAATGGCCTGGGTCTTGGTGATCTCAAACATATGCTCAACTATCATCTGGTCCACAAGCTTCACAAAGTTTCCCAGAAATCTGAGCACACAGACACACAAAAAAGGAATGAATTTTTATAACAACTATCGTATATTCTTTCATCTATATTATAAAATTGCAAGAAAACCCACAATAGGCTTATGGACTCAAAAACTGGTGAATGGATCTGTCTGAACTTTGGTGCATAACATTGTTGCATATGGATCTATGTTTCTATGTATAAAAACTCGAAAAAAGTTTATTATCTTTGACGCTATTCTAAAAATGCGATTATAATTGAATAATAACCTCACGAGGGTGGTTGATCCGAATTGTACATCTGATAGTATGACGCATTCAAAACACATTTTTTTTTAGTAACATTTAGTCTCAACCAGAATATCAACATCCAGTTGCACATGTTTTGCCATTTAAGTCACTATAAACTCTTTTGTCCCAAGGCAGTCTCGGTATGACCTATAATAAAAAGAAAATCTCCCACGAAAGCTGTGGGTTCTTTTTAAATAATTTAAACAGATCTGCCTTGAAGACCATGGGGTCTCTTCTAGTATAATATAAAATCTCAACGTTTTTATTCCTTAACTTTGGCTCACCACATTTTCACACATAGCCTCAAATTATACTTTTCCAATTAACTTCTATGGTATAACATATCTCTCTATCTACTTTGTCTTAGAGAATTCAGCATGTAAAAGAAAGAAAAAAAACAGATTAAACTTTTTCTCTTATTGTTGGATGATGATTTGTCACAGAAATTTGTACAAGTTTTTTCCTGTCTTCTTCCTCAGTTATCCAATAAAATTGAAGAGATATGACTTACGCTGTTTCTCTCTTTGCATCTTTTAGATTGTTTTCCCTCTCTTGTTTCTTCATTCTCTGCATGAACAAGGAATCCTTGGTGCTGAAAAACACACCATATGTCATCACTGAAATTTAGTTCACTGATAATCTGATTTCAAAATTACAAAATATCTGCTTAACATTGCAACAGGAACTTAATAAAGCAGAATTTGGACTCTTCAAAGTAGGTAAAATTTATAAATCATGGCATATGAGTATAACTTATGAAGTAAAACGCGAAACAAATGATGCCTTGAAATTGTGCATTGAGCCAGGTGGTAAAGCAACAAATCACATTTTAGAGAATTACTTACAAAACAGTTTTCTTTTTGCATTGTTCCTCACAATAGTGCAACTTTTTAAATGCCTCTTCTGCAGTGAAGTCCACAACCAGTTTGCAATACCTGCAAGGATAAAAAGTCAAGTGTTAACCCATATCTGATACGTTGAAATGCTAATAATCAGAAATGGAAAAAAAGCTTGTGTTCTCCTACAGAAATAGCAAAACCTATTAATAAAAAAGCGACAAGGTAAATTTCATTGTGAAACATATGTTATGGTCCCATTTTCATATTACCCCCCTCTGAGTTGCTCAGCTAATTTATCTGAATTAACTGCTCTGTGGGGCAACTGAAAAGTTATTGATCTTTGATATTTCAAGTGACTAGTACTTTACAACAGTCACATAAACTAGTGAAGGTGATTGAGACCACTTACTTGAAGAATCTGTCCAGCAGTTTCTCAGCTTGAATGTTCTTATAGTTGATGCTGTTCTCATACTCTCCGAGCTGATAAGTTTTGCTGTGAAAATACGACATCACTCGAGATATAAGCATCATGTTAATACATGTAATCAGCAAGCATGGTGATGATGAGGTTAATGGTAAGCAATATAAAAAGTGGATTTTCACTGCTAGATGAAACAGATTATCAAAACATAATAGATTATTTACACTTTCAACTAAACTCAGCTCTATGCTCAAAAACTTTTAAAGGAAAAAAAAAATCCAGTTGGTGCAAAACACCATCTACATATAAAGACCACTATCATTCACTGAAACAATCTTGACTCTCTCTTTTCACTACCACTAACATTAAAGTCTATAGTGCAACCCAAAGGTAACATCTTCATCTCATCATTCAAAGTGTCATATCACAACAACAAGTTTTGGGCTAGCTTAGCTATAGCCTGAGTTACTGCTGGAGAAGCAAATCAGGAGCAAAAGCAGCACAAATGAACAGTTTAACATGTAAATTCAGATCAAGGAGCTTACACTATTATACTGGAGAGCGGACTCATGATGTCGCAGTAACAAAACACCCTGTGTCTTGTGTGCCAAAACTGGATGCCATGGCCATGGGACTGTTGCTATTTTGCTATGCTTGCCGTCCTTTACGACGCACAGAGTTAGTCACCACTCTGATCTAGTGAATCTTTTCTTGTAAACAAATGAATTCATTTTGTTTTTTTTTTAAATTGAGAGCTACAGCAAGAACAGAATACAACAGACTTGCAATCATGAGATAATGACAAAGTGAATTTCATTTATTCATATATTTGTGAAATCATGAACGCGTGAACGGCATTAACTGTCTTTCCCTCATGGGCATGGCTTCACATTCAGCATGTGTGACATCATCAGTTGGCTCTCCAGTTTAAATAGTAAAAGCTCCTTGGTTCAAATATTCACCTCCCACATTCTCCTATAAGCTGCCCACAATAGCAATATTTTGTTATTCAGAAAATGAATAGAACTTCAATGCCTGCAATATAAACATACTGATAACAGACCATTTAACCTCTGTTTGAATACAGTGACTTGCAACTCATTTTAACTGACCAGGAGACAAATGTACAAGACCAATGTCATATTTGTGGAGATCTACATCATTCAACTTACTCAATTTCTGTTGGGAGCATTGGAACTGTCAGCAACTCCTTCAGCAAACTGCAGACAAGAAAGAAGTAAAATTATGTTAAATGATTTTGACACTGCTTGGCAACATGGAGCAACTCTTGTGTGAATGACTCATGGATCTGATGCTGTGTCATTAAAATCATAAAATTATAATGGAGTTAAAGAACCAAGAGGAAAATCTAAAGTGATATGCTCATCCATACTATACATCTACAACACAACTATGAAAGGCTTATGAACTGCTGAATGTATCCATCTGAAATTTGGCACACAGAATTGTTTGCAAAATAATCCATGTTTCTACATGCATAAACCCAAGAAAAGCTTTTCATGTTTAATGTTATTCTTAAAAGGTGATAACAAACTGATTGGTAAACTCACGATGACATTTGATCAGAATCTTTTTGTTTGCTGAAATGAAACCAATGTTACTGTTTTCCGCTTCTGTTTGCAGAACAACAAACAGGTTTTCTTTGAGTAAGGATCGGTCATCCACAATACAAGCATTGAGATAGACATGCTTGCTATACACTTGAGTCACAGGGAAATACTGCTTTGATGTAAATATTACAAATCTCCTATGAAGGCTGTGGGTTCTTTTCTAGTGTTACAAAGTCTGGCAGTTTTGCAAAAACCAAAGTGCAATACACAACTCATGTAAGTAGAAAAAGAAACATAGTCAAATGAACTGAACCAGAAAGATGAAGCTATGCAGAAACTGGGCATTGGCGCATCAATCAACACAGTGAGAGAAAGTTGTATTGAGTATCAAGAAAGTAACAGCACATCACTTCACAACTAAATCTACTCAAAGGATCAAAAGAGATGATAAGTGACAATGTAAACAAATTTGAAGTGCTATGTCTGGAGGATGTTATGATATACTGAAAATGTCATCATCATATACTGCAGCATGTCAAACTGATTCAATGTGATAGCTCACCTTCCAATCTGCAACAAAGCTGCTCCAAATGGAGGCATTGCTGGGAGGAGGTTCCTAAATATTCGTCTTTGTCGTCTTTGAAATTCTGTGTACTGCCTATTGGCTGACCACCTGTTGCACACAGAAAAATTCTTTAGTAAATCAGTTAAGATTATGGCATTGTGACTGATTAGGAGGAGTATGATAATAACAGAATAAATCATACTAATTACTAAAAGACACTGTAAAACATGTGGTTTTCCTATTTCATTCTGGGATGAATAGAATCTTTTGAGAAATTATCTTGGAGAATGGGCTGGAAAAGAGTGTAGGATTGTTTGCCCTGATTGCTATACATGATTACATGTGTGTGTTTTGTTTTCTGCTCATTACAGATTATCTGTTGTAAAGTGGACATTTTTGAACTCTTTAAAGATGAGTATAATCCCCCTGCATCAACTTGCAGACAATCTGACCTCATTAATTTCATAATAAATTCTCAGATGCAGTATGAGGATATACGTATGAGGATATATGTAAGAGGATAAATGTATGAGGATACATGTATGATCATATAGGTATGAGGATATATATATGCATGAGCATATACCTGTGAAATGCTTTGGACACCAAATAATTCTTGAAAAACGGAATGCTCGACACAGCCTTCCACAGGACGGCCTCCCTCTGCCACTCGGCCAAGGTCATGCTCTCTGATGGTTGGTCAGGATAGACATGGAGAACTCCAAATGTTGAGAAAATATAATGCTCAGGATTAGCCTGAAACAAACAAAAAAAAAAAAAAAAAAGAAATGAAAATGACTGTGAAAATATTTGTGACTTAACAATCTGCAAAATTAAAATAACAGGTGTCAAGTTTTGATTATTCAAAAGAAACATTTTTTCAGAACTTCACACAGTGTAACAAATCAAGGAAAACAGGATTTTAAAACGTTACTTCTTGTAACTACGCACTGACTTTAAACTCCACTTAAAATTCATTGGCTACTGAACATGTGAAATCCTGCAAACCTTGTTTTTGGGCACTGAGATGAGATCGTAAGGTCTGTAGTGTCTGGTTGGTGCCAGGTTGAGATAGAGCGACTTGATCTTGCCAACATGGTGACAGCTGGCAAAGAACTGAACAGCCTCTCGGCCAGTCATCTGCGGTACCTCCTCTCCCATCTGATGAGCAAAAATAACAGTGCCACTTTTTAAGTCAGTCACTGATAGGAATTTAAACATACATCTTTGCTGCCATGTTCAAAGCACAAATCATTTCTGAAAACTCTAGCTGAATACTGATCAGTCCATGAAAATAAAAACACACCCATATCGCCAACAATTGTTTGGTGGATTAAATATTTCTCATTCATATTAATAACTTATTTTAGTGCTTATCAATTATGTATTAAGTATAATACAGCTATTGATCGATAAACGATGCATGTGTAAAATACAGAGCTTGCAATTCTACTCAACTATGTAGCTATTATATTTATAGACTCGCAGTTTGTTGCATTAGTTGATGTTAAAGAAATGAAGCACTAGAAATTAATGACTTAAACTATAGTCCACAAGATCTTACTTTTGGTGCTGGTCGAGGTGTGCGATTTGATCTGGCAGTTAGTGGGACTGAGGGGAGGCTCTTGCTGACAGCTCTCATGTCAATCACTTGTGGTTTCTCCTCTGCAGCTTTTTCCTGACCAGTTTTATTACACAATATAAGAATTAACCTTAGTTTAACCATGCCATTCATGAATGATGAATGATAATTTGTTTCTTGTGCCAGTTGTGCACTTGATTATGAGTATAAATCATCAGTAAATTCAATGTTTGAATTATAATTTATGAAGGAAGAAAATATGTGTCAGAAGCACAAAGCATGATTTATTATGACCATCATCATCATTCTTATCATTAACAATGTCATGATGTAAACTAGCACTTGCCTCTACTTAAGACACAACTCAGAAACTGACATTCTAAACAAAAAATTAAATCATGAACTACTGTGATCAAAACACTGCAACTTATCTTGATCAATTTTTAATGTCAGTTACTTAATTATATATTATACAAAAGCCTGACAATTTGAGATATACTATTCACTGTCATACTGACCTCCTCAGGCAGATCCGTTGTCAAGGCCAAAGCTGTACAGCCTAATGCACGACCCCAAATAGCCTCTCCTGTGAGCAGACGAAACCATAGCTTTCATTTATGACAATCAAGTGTTGCTTTTCAATTCTTGTGAATATCAGCATTAATTTAGAAAATCAGCATTAATTTATCATCCAAATTTGAAAATTGGATTTCATGGTTGCAATAAATTTAGTATGTTATAAATTTGTTTTCAGATTTACCAAACTCTGTTCCAAAAGATAAAAAAATAATCAAAAATAAAGAAAATGCAAACACAAAGACTAAGAAAAAAAAAAAAAGAAAAGAAAAGAAAGGAGAAAATTATAAAAGAAAAAATACATCTGCATATAATGCACTAAAATCATGTCATTTATTGAATCTAATTAATCAGGAAAACAACATAGGAATTATTTCTTTAACCCTCCAAGTGTTGCTTATAAACAGTCTGTGGAGTCAGGGGAAAGTAAAGATTTTCCATGTGTTAGAAAATACCTAGATACAGGCATACCAAAATAAAGCAAAGGCCCAAACATGATACATTTTCTGAAAGTACGGTAGAATGAATGATTAATTTTTTATCCAATTTATTGACCTATATTGGCATTGACCTTGACCCATGGACCAAAATGGAATAACATTATGGCCAATTTAATCGCCCATAACACTGCAGAACAAGATTTACAGGTGGTTTGATTGGCCGTAAGCACTTGGAAGGCTAAAGAAGTAAATAGTTGCAGTAACTTACTTGCTGTCATCTCTAGAGCCACTGCGCCCACGGACTTGCTCAGGTCCCTGAAGGTCATCTGTTTAGCTCCAACTATCTCCTCATCAGTCTGTTATATACACAGGGCAAAGAAAGACCCCTCAGTGTCTACACAAACTTCAACTATTGTGTTAAAATACTGCGATCAGGAGTAATTATTATCATCATACTCAGGTAATGGTGATTTTCTCACTATCTCCTATACTTTGCTTGACAATTTGTCAGCTCAGTTCTCTGTTGTCCCATCTCCATTTTTCACATTTTGAGAAAATTGAATAGTTGTGTTTAGCAGCTGTTTTTGTACATAGGAGATAGGACCAAAATGATTTTCAAAATATACCTGTTTGGGCAAGTGATCAGTGAAATGATTACAGTACATGGCAGATTTACTATCCCTTTTTCACATGACAAATATAGCTCCAAATCACGAAAAATGGAGATAGGACAACAAAGGATTGAGCTCGCGAATTGTAAAGTTTAGGCCTTTAGCTTCAGCTCACGTATATTAGGCGCATTGTCGTTGTTCTGTTTACTCCAGACACCAACCCTTTCATTCATAATGCTGTTGCATTTTAGCACAGCGCTTTTGATTTAAAAGATATCACAAAATTGTTTCCTTCTCTGAGTGTGCAAAAAATGGAAGGAGCAAGAACAGCCTCAGTCATTATTTTGTTCTCTGCTACAATGGTGTTAAGATGAGCGGCTAGTTTTTCAATAGATCAAAACTCTCAAAAACGAACTGAATAATTGTGCTTTATAGTTCTTGTAAAACAGATTCAAGAAAAACACAATAAAATATAAGAAAAAGGATGTTGGCTAGTTCCAAGCTCATTGTCATTAATAATTCATTCATCAAGTTTCTCAGAAATTTTTGCTAACTGGCTGTCATCAAGGTAGGAATTACGACATATTTGCTAATGAAATTCCACAAACCAGTTTCAGTTGCATAAGTTTGTTTGGTCTCTAAGGCAACAATGCAGCTGATCAAAGGGCTTTAACTGGGGCTCAACAGTGTCTCAGATGGCATGAAAGAAAGAGTCATTCACTGTTAGTTAAGCCTTAATTCTGGAAAACAATGATTTAGCTAAAACTGTTAACAATATGTGTTTCCCAGCCAATGTCAGAGATGTCCTTACTGGTATGTAAGTTGAGTAGGGATTAGTCCCATCTGGTAGTAGTTTTCCAGGATACTGGTGCGGCTTTGATTCTTGGGACTGAGTTCTAGAGGGTGCTGGTGTACTGGCTGACTGTGTGGGCAAGGGGAGACTGCAATAATTCTTGGTTGGTGCCACTCCTTTGGATTTCAGTTCTTGCACATGCTGTGAAGATACACCAACAAAGAGTAATAACTCAGTGATACAGGATCATGAATTAGTTTAATCAATTTCAAAAATGTCATTGTCAGTTTGGTCCAATGTATGAGATATATATTTTGCTATCAGTTCCCAAGTAATCAATGCACAGCAGAAGAAATAAAAAATGTAAAACTTGTGGGCAATTTTAAGATGATAATAACAGAGAAACTCCAAACTGTTCAATAGTAATTTTATCTTTCATTCATTCTACATCTGAACTGCAATTGGTTATTGTTTGGCCATATACATAACTTCTCTTTGCCAAGTACAATTTTATAAAACAAGCATTGTGAAGACGAAAAAAATCAGTTTTGCTCCTGTTATTCGAAACATATTAATGAAAAACACAAAAAAAAAAACAAACAATGAAAACATTATCACATTAAGAAAACAAGAAATCACACTGTTCAGAATTTCTGTCACTCACATTTTAAATTGCAAAACAAAAAGTGATCTTTTTTTGCCTTTACGGTAGTCGTCTTAATGAGATGCAAAATGATGAAATCAGGCGCTCGTCAGACTGAGGCAACCGCAGAAATCACGTGTTTTTCAACAGTGAATGAAATTTTAACCTCTTTTCTTTCTTGAAAGAACCCTTCTATATCAATAAAAAAAACACATTTCAGAGAAATTTACTGAAATAGATTAATTAAAAGCCCACAAATTGTTATTCAGTGGCAAGGCCCAATAAGGATTAATAAGGATTTACAAAAGTGATCAGCCATTTCCAGCTGCAGCAACAGGTCAACCCCATCATCTTTAATGAGGTATTTCGAGAAAATCACATGACTGAGGATTTTCGCTCACACGCTGATTTGTTTATTTGCTCTGTGCATAGCAGACAAATCTTGACCAATGATGAGCTTTCAGACCTGTCACATCATATAGGCCTAAACAAAGCCACATGTGAGTGATGTTGCCTCAGTCATGTGACCGATCTCGAAATACCTCATTGCCAATATCTCAATTTCTACTTAAGGCAGAGCAAAACATTTTCACATACAAAAAGGAAAATGAATAACGATCACAGTGATACCAATAAATCCATATGGGCAAAATTTGATAAGAGCCTGATTTTATCATGTGACATCTCATATGTCTTGCACCTGGTAAAGGGAAATAATGTGGCTACAGTCAAAACGGCTTATTATTGCTGAAGAGAGATATACCTCTGTTAAATTATAATAAAATGCTATTACTACAATATACTCTGACACATAAATTACAGAAAATTTACCTCAGGGAAGATTTTCATCAGGCCAGCCTCAATATGCAGATCAAAAAGTCTCTCTTTGTGTAAGTCTGCATGGTGCAGGATCCTCTCCAAGTAGTGGTAAAACTATTGAGATTAAAAGAGTACATTTTTTTTTTGTCAAGGATCAGTGTTCAAACATGCAAGTGTCTTGCTGGGACATCTTAGTATTAGCCAGTTTCCTTTGATACTCAGAAAGAATAACAGAATAATTTAAAAAATAATAATAAAATCAGATGAACTTCTAAAAAAATTGGAAATATAGAGAAAAAAATGAACAATTATTGATCTTTGAGAAAAAGATACAAAGTAACTATCGTTCTTTCTCACATACAAAAAATAATTAAAGATGTAAAGGTATGCAATAAAATGGCCAAAAGTCTGATCAAAGTCTAAATGTGTGTTTTAACATGAAACGTTTTCTGGGATGAAAATGTTGTTTCTGTAGACAAATCTTCCTGGTACAGGAATCTGCTCAAGTAAATAGTGCCTAGATCAAGCTAAACACATCTGATACAATCTCACCTCAGCTTTGGTTTCAAAATAGTCAAAGAATTCTTTGTATGGCTCTAGGAGGCACATAATTTCCACAAATACACTCCACTGGAAGCGGCTGGATAAGAGAGAGAGATAAAAACATACTGACCATTGCATTAATGTACTTTCAATAGACAAACCTACTTACAGGTGGAGAAAAAAATTAAACTTTTGTCACTATTCTTCATTTAATTTGTTTTTATCACATTTTTTTCTAACTATTGCATAAATTCTGTTTTGAAAGCAAAATAATGGTAATATATATCATATTATATGGATTCACAGTTAATCATTTACATGGACGGAAGTAATAATTGGTAAGATATGGTTATGGTTTTTTTAAGCTTTTCAATCTCCTGTAGCGGTGGTTATCTCAGCTGTCCACAACCATGGTAAAAAAATAACATAACACTATTGTGTTATGTGATTGTCATTCATTGATAAGATACTGCTTGGTCATTTCATTTCAGGGGCAATAATATGAGGTTTTATTCTCTGTATCACTTTTTAAATTTAAGGCATGACTGAAGAAATGTCTTATTAGTATAATTCAGAATTTAACCTGAAAATTTTATCTTAATGGTCTTTGTTGTATCTGCTATGTCTACTGTCCTATAATAAACTTCTAAAACGCTAACCTGATGTCAAAATCATGTGTAACTCGCAAATGCCTTTCCTGGAAACTGTGCATTAAATAGTAGTGAAAAGCCAAACCAGGATAAGATAATTAATCACCTGTCTTGCTGAAGCGTAGAAATAAATATTGTTATCAGTTCCTTTTTCAGGGTCATAATATCATCCTCATTCACATCCTCATGGCACTCCATGTTTTCATCAATTCTGAAGAATATAGGCAGATTACGCAATGAAAATGTATTAATAATTAACAATCCAAATAAAAAAATTTAGCAACAACAAAGTGAAGAGTTAAGATGCACAAACTGAGCACGGAAATATATGATCTTTATTAAAGAAATGTGAATTGAAGTGAAACAAAAATGTTTCTTCCATAATGATAAACTTATCTTTTTTAGCAGCCCAAAACTTAGCAGTTTTATTATTTCAGTAGATTAATATAATGCAAAAAAACAACAAAAAAAAAACAAATTATTTCATCAAACCCTAGAACCTTAGATTCATGATCAGTGAGCCTGTATTCTTCACATCTCAAATTGTTTATATATATACATGCCATGTACTAAAAAAGAGTATGCTAAACCAAAACATGAAGGATTATTGATGCAAAGATCTGGGCCAGAGGCAAAGGAGAATCAAAGAGAGCAAGGAAACAGAAGTCAAGATGATTATGAGGAAGGAGAGATGTATGAAATGATACATAATGTTCACCTGTTCCTCAGCTCCAAAGCCCAGTGTGAGGCCAGATACTGTGGGCTTACTCCACTGGGAACAGAAGCTGGCGACACAAGGCAGCTACGTCCCACCACCAGGGATGGCAGCTTTGTGCCATCTGGCAACCCTTGATTTACTTTAGAAGTCATTGTTGCTGTGCTCACATTAAGTTACCTTGGAAATTTGAACAAATAACAGTGAAGTGAAACAATTACCCTTTCGAAAATGGTCCACAAAATGAAATGACAAAACAGCAGCTGAATAAAGAAGGATCTATTTGAAAGTTTCCAGAAGTTCAAAGCATAAACATGAAGAGTTGTTGGACAAAAAAATATTGAATTTTACAGTATATGTTCTTACTATCTTACATCATCAAACACTGAATTAGTCAAACATTTTACTTTATTGCTGATTTATATTGATTTAACTGTAGCTCTGTCATTTACTGCAATTTGTTCCTGGGAATTAGCTGTATGTGTAACATCACTATGATTTACTCAAACAAACCAAAACTTCACTTAGATGAATGGAATGCAAAGTAATACTGTGGTAAATGTTAGTTGCACATAGCCTTATGGTATTTGCTGAACTGCTTCTTGAAAATCTAGATCTAGATAATAAAATAATTTATCACAATCCAATCTTTTGTTCTGTCATGTTTGCAGAGATGGTAAATATATTGCTAATTTCTTAAACTTAATGGCCTTTGCCTTTAATTCTTAATCTAGATTCTTATACGGCACATCCTTGTGTGATTGATTAGAAAAACAGTACATTTCTCTGTGACCCATGTCAGATGATCATCTAAAAGACAATCACAATCTATATTTCTTGTCACGATGGAAGTGCTTCAACGCCATGTTTTGTTGCAATTTACCTAAGAATGAGAACACTGGATAACTTTGGCTTCATTTCTCTGGCGTTGTCAGGTCGCCATTTTATCTCCTACAAACATGATAGAACCGGGGCAAATAATCTGATAAATATTATTTGCCTTGACATACAGTTTCGAGTAATTATAAATGTTACTCAATGAAAATATTGAAATTCAGTACTTGAAAGACATTTCGTGGGATATTGAGATTATGACATTTAATCACGGGTCAAAAGCTTTATTTGTTGCTGAATGAAGGAGCTTCATAGACAACGAATCCCTCTCCGGAAACTCCAATACTATGGATGAACTACAGTGATTACTGAGAGGTATAAATTTCCTCTACTGCGGAATCAAATGCATACTATGCTTTTTATTTAATGTGAAATAGATGTTTTACTTAAATAAAGACAGAAAACATGTAAAGGATCTCAGAATTTTTACATTTTCTTACATATCACTAGTTATCGATAACACGGGATACCGAAAGTGCATAAACTTGTCAATGGTTGCCGCTCTATGATCTAGATCTAGATCTAGATCTAGATTCTACATCTAGATCTAGAATCTAGGTCTAGATTTATTAGTTTTGACTTTTGACGTAGAAATGGTACATGATTTATATCAGTCTTAGCATAAACATTTTGACATGGTAAACATAGC
This sequence comes from Peronia verruculata, assembly GCA_038406235.1. Classification (NCBI taxonomy): domain Eukaryota; kingdom Metazoa; phylum Mollusca; class Gastropoda; order Systellommatophora; family Onchidiidae; genus Peronia; species Peronia verruculata. Next base: position 40,239 of record JBCAUA010069030.1, read on the forward strand.
CTCCTCATGCATAGATCTAGTATGTGAAATAATGTCACAATGATGAGGAAAAAATTATGCCCAACAGCATTGCACTGCAGTTGGTTATGTTACTTGTTCAGGTTCTAACATAGATCTGTTTTGTGTCACAAGATTGTTTAACTTATAGATATGTACAAATCTACATAAATGTCTGACACCCAGAGCAAATAAATCAGAAGTCACTCCAGGTGATTGTAAGTCATGGCAGTTTTTAACTATTTTCTGACTCAGATACCAAATTTTTCTTTTCAGTTGAGAAATAGTTGAATTCTCGTTTTGTGGAAAGCAAATAAAAAATTTGATATTTCAGTAGGAAAATGCTTTAAAACAACCATGATCTGAAAGATCCCTGATCGACTTGGGACTTTTTTGCCCTGGGCACGAGACAAATGTAGTCCCACGTTTACATTGCCAAAAACCCAAATTCAGTATCTGTAAATAATATTTAAACTAGTTGTAATTTAACCTTTCACCACATTGGGGTTTCACTAATTTTTACAACACTAAATATTCCAGGTTATGCAGTGGTTTTTATTGTTTTGTGATTGTGTTCTTTGATTGAGTGTATAGCAGCACAATTAATGAAGCCAGCTATTTAAAGTTGTATGTTTTATGAAAGGTAATATAATGAACTTTCGTTTTATACCAGGCAAGGCCACATAATTTTAATTTGCAATGATAAAGAAGCACTAGCAATCGCACTAAGTACAGAACTATTAGATCTAGATCTAAATCGGTGTTTACAGTCCTACTGTAGTCGTGGCGATTGTGCTAGCTACATACTGGAGTACTATGTATTGTCAGTTCAAAGCTAACAAATGTGAGATATCATTTCTAAGGAGACCATTGTGAAATACCTTTTCAGCAACAGTACTTATGCAATGCAGACCTCAATGACAGGGAGGCCTCGGCCTGTTACAGCAACTGTAACCAAACCAAAGTAAGTGTCTGTTATGTATGATTTCATGTGTTCTTTTTCTTTGAAATTATGTGCAAAACATTTGCCTAGCTGTCTGTCCTCATGTTTGTCTTGATTCAGCTGCATAATTTACAAAGTCAGAGTTTGATCTCCTGAAAAAGATTACTGCCATCGTAATTGCCAGGTGTTGCAACACTGACTGAGTTTCTTCATAACCTTTTCTCTTTTAGGATCATCAATTCCCAGCTATAGGTAACTTATAAAATCTATGTGATTGATTTTATCTATGTAGTATAAATATTGTAAAATCTATGTTATTAATTTTATCGGGGTTATGTGGCTTAGATATACAGTGGTCTCCGCCTAAGAACCCGGTTGTTGGAAGACAGAAAAAGCAGGTTCTTGGGTGGAGGGGTTCTTAGTAGGCCTGAGATTTAGCAAGCCAGGCTAAGGAGCCAGCCGGGCTCCTAACCTGGGAAGTTCAGGTTGCCAGAAAATGT
>JBCAUA010069031.1:0-24970 GCA_038406235.1 Peronia verruculata
AGCAGTTGTAGTAGTAGTAGTAGTAGTAGTAGTAGCAGCATTAGTAGTAGTAGTAGTAGTAGTAGTAGCAGCATTAGTAGTAGTAGTAGTAGTAGTAGTAGTTGTAGTTGTAGCAGCAGCAGTAGCAGCATTAGTAGTACCAGCAGTAGTAGTACCAGCAGTAGTAGCAGTAGTAACAGTAGCAGTAGTAGCAGTAGCAGTAGCAGTAGTAGCAGCAGCAGCAGTAGTAGTAGTAGTAGTAGCAGTAGTAGTAGTAATAGTAATAGTAGTAGTAGTAGTAGTAGTAGTGTCAGCATCATTTAGTCCTAAAAATAATATGCTCATTTAAGAAACGACACGAATCTCCTACACACAGTCCTGTCAATTTGTGTTTTCTTTATTTCAGGCAGGCACAGATCTGTAAAGACGAACTGAGATTTACAGCTTTACTCAAATCAGAGCATGGCCACAATATCTCAGAACACAGAGGTTATCTGCCCCTTGCCAAGTCAATCTGGATGGGAAGCAAGAATGCAATATCCACTGAAGATCGCACAAAATGAGGTTTCAAAATTTTCCCCCAAAATGACTGCTGTAGAAAGAAACAAAGCCTGCTGTTAAAAGTAACGACATGGGTACTGATAAAAGTAACGATTTGACTGCTGTAGAAATACACGATATGACTGTTGTAGAAAGAAGCGACGTCTCTACTTTCGAAAGTAACGGTATGACTTCTGCAGATAGAAACGATATGACTGCTGTTGGAATGTCTTTGTCCTGTGACACAGATTGCAATTATTGGGACACTGAGGGTTACACTCCCCTCACCAGAGCTGCAGAGGCGGGCAAGGTGGAGCAGGTGGAGCTGTTACTGAGATGTGGTGCAAATGTTAACATCTCCACCCACCCGTGGTGTTACTCCGCCCTTGATCTGGCCGTTCTAAATGACAACACTAAGATGACAAAACTGTTGCTAGAATCAGGGGCGGATCCCAATACACAACCGCAGTGGGGACAGCCGGCCATCTTAACTGGGGCAGAAAGTGGTAACATTGATATCGTCAAGCTTTTGTTAGCTCGTGGAGCGAATGGTGACATTCAGAGGCCATTCACAGGAGAGACGGCGCTTATGGTAGCAGTGAAGGCAGACAGGAAAGACATCGTGGAACTTCTCCTAACCCACGGCTGTGATGCTGATGTCTTTGATCACAAAGACCGTACGTGTCTGATGCAAGCCGTAGAGGATGGAAACAATACAATGTGTCGGACGCTTCTACAGCATGGCGTGGACTGCAATGTCTATAGGCAGTGTATTGTGGTAAAGGATATTCCTCAGACTGAGAAAGCTAATACGAGTCTGCCTAGAACTGAGACAAGTTGTCAAGGTCCTTCCTCCTTTCTTTTCTTTCTTCTTTCTTATTTTCTTTCTTTCTTTCAAGGTCCTAGTGGCAATACTGCAAAATCTAGCATCACTTGCCAACATCCGTCAGCTTTAACGTCTACTGCAAAGAAAAGCAACGTTGGTAGTGTCACATATTTGCTAGATTTTGTCTCTGTTGCAAATGCGCGCTATAACAAGACAGCTCTCATCTTGGCATCTGAACTTGGCCGAACTGAAGCAGTCAAAATATTGCTAGAATTTGGAGCCGATACAAATGTGCAAATTCCACTTACAGGAGATTCGGCTCTTCTAGTGGCCGTCAAACGAGGAAAAAGAAAGATCGTGGAGCTGTTGTTGCAAGCCGGCGCTGACGTCACAGCCCTGGATCTTGTCGGAAACACAGCAGTTAACTGGGTGGAGCAAAAACGAGATGTGGATCTCGCTGAAATCTTTCTGAGAAATGGCTCTCCTCTGAAGATAAGGTCTATGATTCCGAGTTTTTCCAGGAATTGGGAGTTCGCTTGCTTAGGAGGAAATTGGGCCAATGAGTCACGTATTGCCAAACGTTTGCTTGCAGCAGGAGCAGATGTTAACGAACGAGACGAGTCAGGATCAACTTTGCTAATGAAAGCTTGTTTTGAAAACGACTTCGAGTTGGTGAAAGAATGTTTACACAAAGGTGCTGATCCAACGTGGGAGGATGACAATGGAAGAGATTCGCTCCTCAGAACCGTCAAGACACCACAAGGAATGGGCGATCCCGATATTGTGGAGCTGTTACTGAAACATGGAGCAGTTGTCAATAAATATGACAAAGACGGACGAACGCCTTTACACTGGGCAGCCTATCTAAAACGCTTGGAAACACTTCAGGTGTTCATCAATGTTGACCCGAAGATCGATCTGCCTGGTAAAGAAGATGGAAGTGTACTGGCTGAATGTCTTCGAGGGACGTTCAATAGACAAACCGAACTGTGTGCAACATTTTTGTTATTGCATGGGTTCAAAGCAGCCCATGAGGGTAATAAATTCCTACTGTATCGTTACATCCAGAAAGGAAACTTGGAAATGGTACAGACATCCCTTCGAGCTGGAGCGCCAGTTGAACAAGTTCAGATGGAATTTTCGGGCGGATGCCTCATTTATAAACCTGGACCGTTCGATGCTAAATACTTCCTGCCCCTATTCAAACTTGAGGACAGAAATGTGGAACAATCTAAATTAAACATAGTGTCACCGATCTATTTCGCCCTATGCATGGGTCAGGCAGACATTGCCAAATATCTAGCACAAAGTTGGACTCTGACTCAGGTCGACTTAAAACGCTTTTGTGTCAATGCAAAATTGCTCCGCATAAACGATTATCTAGAAGTGACTCAAGACTGTCCCAGCGTCTACAGGGAATTCTTCTCTCAACCGCTCTCCTTGGAGATGTTCAGTTTTGTCAACGTTTCAGTTTCACTTGGCTGGGGACCTGACAGGAAAATCAGAGTACAAAACTCAGGTTTGCCTCAAATATATCAGAACAAACTACTCTTTGTCTAGAGCTGGGCCAGAATAGTGATGAAGAGAGAGAGAGAGAGAGAGAGACAGAGAGAGAGAGAGAGAAAATGGAAAAGTCAGAGGGAGGAAGAGAAGGGTGGGAAATCTTGAAATAATTGCGAAGAGGTCAAACTGGATCCCTAGCACAAAGCAGAGAAGATTTCAAGAAGGTTCAAACTATAACGTCAATCTCTTCCCCCCCCCCCCTCTCCACTACATCCTCCTCAACTACCTCGCTCTTGTTTGCTTGCGATCTAGAACGAGCTCTGCAGAGTCCGGAAATCGTGAGTGGGCTAACACCTGGTCCCAGGTCAACATAAGTCAAAGAGAAATGTTTAACTCACATAAACATGCAGAATACTACCACTTTAGTACTTTCTGCACTCGACAACAACGCGTTTTCCTTCACTGTGCAATCATTTCTCCAGCTATTCAAACAAAACTTTTGCATGAAATTAAAACATACCTAATGTATCACTTCGTGAACTAAAAAGGTGCAGTTTGTTCACTATGTGTTCAGCGTGAGATCACAAACTTAATCTACGATTTCTCATGAAAGCATTTCAGGAAAAAGCCAAAGTCCGTGAGCTCAGCTTCTCTTTCCATCTAAAAGAAAATGGCTGAGACAGTCCTATACTCTGCGTTTGTGCCGTAGTTGGAAGTGCCTGGCAATGCTGTCTTCTCTCCAGCTCTAGCAATGCTTTGTGACCGAGTATTCCGATGTTTGAGGAGTATGGCTCATAGCAATGTATGATGCAGCTGAATGGCAAAGTGATAGGGCAAAGTGATTTCTTTACAGCCTAACGCTGACACATGACAATAAAGAAGACACAGCAATCCGTCACCAGGAAACCTAACGACATGTCCACTATTTGGCTGTACTGAGCGTCAGTATGTGAATTTTCATTCCAGCTATTTGTGTGAAATTTGAGAAAAATATGTGATCTTCTTTTATGTCAGCTAAAGAGATACATCATGGATATACCGGTATTGAATATGTTTATAAAATGTATATATATGAATATGACCATGACATAATTTGTAATTAGTATATTGTGGATAATCTCACAGAAAATAATGTTGGTGCAAAGTTTTAAAGATATAATATGGAAATTTATATTTACAGTAAAGCTATTTTCAGCTATACCTATCTTATTAATGTATGGATGTGTTTGTGTGTGTGTGGGGGGGGGGGGAGGATGTTCTTCAAGTGCATAGTTGTCCCGGTATGAGCAAATCCTGGGCGAGGTTGGCTTTTTGTCACTGAAAGGGCTACAGCAAATAGTTCTCTACAAAATCACTTGATCTCTGGCGGAGCTTTAGAACAAATGAGACGCGACAGGATGAAATCAGGCGCTCGTCAGACTGAGCCGGCCGGAGAAATCAAGTGTTTTTCAACAATAATTGAATTTTCAATGTTTTTTTTTTTTTTCACCAAACCCTTCAATATCAATCTTAAAGTGTGTTTCAGAGTTCAACTGACTGAAATGGAGCGAGTAAAGGCTCAAAAATTGTAATTTAGGGGCAAGGCCTAACAAAGATAAAGAAGGATTAAAATGTACAAAAGTTATCGGCCATTTTCTCACACAATTCAGCTGCAGCAACCGGTCACACCCATCGTCTTTAATTGCCAATATCTCAACTTCTACATAGGGTAAACCAATACTTTTTTCACACACTGAAAGGGAAATGAATAATCTTCACAGTGATGCCAATAACTCCATATGCTCAAAACTTGATGAGCGCCTGATTTCATCGTGTCACGTCTCAAATACATTCAGGATGGCAGAGACCCTCATTGCCTAACAGGACTGAATGATATGTAACCTTTCACTTTGTTTTTCCTCACTCTCGGCCAGCTGGATGAGGACTGATAGTAACTTGTTTCGCAACTGGGATCAAAAACAAACATCTGTTTTATGTAATGATATAAAAATGTGCGTTTTGATAAATGTTAAGCATAATAAAGTCTTATTCCATTCGCTACACATTACACTTTGTGTGCAGTTTTTGACATATTGTTATAACACGGTACAATTGTTTCCTAATGGACAAAATGAGGCATGACTTTAATTTTTGTCTATAAGTTAAAGTGGAATACATTCATCAGCACAGCGACTCTTTGTATGTGTATTTGTGGCGCGCATGTGTGTGTGTGTGTATGTGTATGCGTGTGTGTGCGTGTGTGTGTGCATGCGTGCGTGTGTGTGTGTGTTGAATGACGATGGCTGTCACGATAATCATGATGATGATGGTGATGATGGCCCGACGAAGAGCAAAAATTTCTCTATATCATCTACTTTATTCAATGTTTTAACATATCAAGTTTTACAGGTTTTTTTTTTTTTAGTGGATTATGTTAGTTGTCGTTAGACAATTGTCTTCAGTCTTAAGACATTGTTATAAAATGTTGATGGTGATATGGTGATGATGATGACTACGATGATGATGATGATGAATTTGGCAGAGACCACCACAATCAAGTTATAGATTTCTATGTTGTTTGTTTTTCTTGAATTGTTTTGCTAGTTGCCGGTCTGACAGTTGTATTATATTTTTATAAAATGATGATGATGATGATGACGATGACAACGACAAACGAACAACCATGCACTTTTCGTGTCAAACAAGAAAAAAGAAATATTCTGACACATTTTCTTACTACATCAGAAATTGAAAATTAAATTGTCGTACATTTGTTACCACAAACAATTAATATGCTAAATGGAAAAACAAAGTGCAAGAGGTGCAGAGAGTCACCCTTTCAGCGGCGTCATGAACCAGGAAGAGCCAAAACCAGTAGTGCTGACAAAACCCAGTCTTTCAAACATTATAGAGATTTCTTTAGCAAGTATGAGATGGTGGACCTGAGACAACCACTGCACTGAGGTGAAGTATCGTCAGTTGTCTGACCCAAACTTCGTCATTTCATTTCTTGCGAAAATTAGAACTTATTCTTGGTGAAATTTTAGATTATAATAATGCTATTTAAAATTCTACTATACAGAAGTTCCTGTTACTGCAGACGTAATTGACATTATCATGTTTTTCGTGCTTTTGTACACAGCAGCCAATATCTTCGCCCCCGCGGGGGCCCGGGGTTTTTAAGTAAGTTCTCTGCTCCCACCTGCAGGCGGCGTGAGCCCGCCATCGGTGGAGTATCTCCCATGGAGTGCCATCCTCGACAGTCCACGGGAGACATCTCTTCTCTCTCCTTGCTCCTGTCTTCTGTCCCGCTTTCTTTCCTCTCTTCTTCTTAACGTGTAAACGTATCTTACCGTGTTTGACACAACATTTGCCGTAATCGTGCTGTGTGTCGTTAAACACCAACACAAACAAACAAACAAAAGTCTCACAGTAGTCATAACTATTGACACGTCTTCATAGAGTTAATGCTGGTTTGAAGTGCCAGGATTATCTCGGCGTGTGTGACCGCCTTTTTTTTGGTTGAGATTTTTATGGATGGAAAATTTTTTGCCGGGACAGCGGCATTCTGTCTACTCTTCGTGGAGTTTTTACTACCAAGCGTTTTTTTTTTTTTTAAACGTAAAAGGAACCTCCGACATACATTAGGCCTTATCCAAGAAGTCGGGCCTCCCTACGCAAAAATCTAGGGGGACCTTTGAGTCACTGAATAAAATGCAGGTTTCGAACTTCGATCCCTCCATCTCCCAGCGGCAGAATCTGCAGGTTGAATCAGCAACCCACGACGTGAGTTCACCATGGAGTAAACGCCAAGTTACATGGGCACGGCGATCCCGTGGACTCAGATGTGAAGTGTTAACACCCTATAGGATACCCAACCTTCACTAACTGTTCGCTGTCTCTGTACGACGACAAGTCAGCATCGCAGTGTCCTTGGCCTGTGATGCAAGGAAGAACACAGTGCAGATGTTTAGATGTTTTTCTTAGGCCTTTCAATCCTGAGAAAGTAGAAGTATTTTGCCTTGAGTGGCTGACTTTTTTTTTTTTTTTCCCTGATAATTTTTGTGGGTAAAATTTTGCCAGGACAGAAGCACTCCACAACTCTTCATCGAAGTGCAGATTTTGAACTGCCAAGGATTTTTTTTAACTTGTGTATCATACACACGGGGCCTACGAAATATCTTCATTCTTATCGGAGAATTCTAGACGTCGGGCTTCCCAAACAGGAGGAAGCCAGGCGACCGTTAGTTATGCATGTTTTCGATCTTTGGTTCCTTCCATCCCACAAAGGGGGTCGATCCCGACCACAGCCTCATCGTTGTTTTCACCATGAAGCAGCCGCCAAACCACATGGTCATGGCGAAACCACTGGACTCACATTTGAGGAGCAGCCAACTTGCACTAGCTCTTTATAAGATGATAAGTTGGCATCACAAGGTCTGTGATGTAACCGAATCTACTCACGCTGAGAAGGACGAATACAATGCACATATAATTTGTCCGACATCAGATGCCTGGCATCGTGTTTCTGAACCAAAAGCAAGTACAATACGGTACCTGATAATTTATGTGCAAGGTAGTGGCGGGAGGCGGGAAATGACATTCGAGCTTATTATAGTATTTGTGGTGTTCATTAATTCTTGGATCCCCCAGTACAGTTAAACAGTAATTGTAATACAATGTGGGTTTTGTGGTTTTGTTTAGGAAAAATATAGTCTGTGATATTTCATCCATACTGTGAAACAGCATGAGACAGGTATAATTAGAGTATATGTATAATACAGTGTATAATATTGTATTCGATGTAGTAGAGATATCACCTATGGAAAAAAAAGAGATATACTTTGATCTTAAAAGTCGGTATTTAAAAAATATTTACCTGTTATTGTATAATATTGTATTCGATGTAGTAGAGATATAACAGATATACTTTGATCTTAAAAGTCGGTATTTAAAAAATATTTACCTATAATATGGAAATTATTAATTATGACCTGACTGTTCATGTTTTTCTCGAGATTATTGAACTATTCTGGATCATGCATTCAATTCTCAGTTGGCATGTTTCGAAAGAAGTGAATTTTTGTTGCATATGAAAACTAATCATGAACTCTAAAGTAATTCCTTGCTGCCAGTGATACGCCTATTAAGCTGAGGCAATTTTTCTTATGTTTACCTTGTTCCTTGTGTTATTCATTATACATGTATAATATTGGTTTGTTGTTGTTATTGTGTTGTTGTTTAATGATCAGGAATATAATCACTCTCCCTGTAAGAGTTAAGTTTTTTTTTTCCAGGTCAGAGCAGGATTTTGTAGGCTTTCCATTCCTTTTATGTAAAGGACTGTCTCAGCTGTTTAATATTTCCAGGTCAGGTCATGTTTTTGTAGGCCTTTCAGTCTTTTCTGTATAGGACTATCACAGGTAGTAAATCAGTTGATCAAAATGTGTAACGATTGCTGTGTTGTATGCATGTTATGTATGTGTCTAACTTAGTCTGAATTACATGTCTTATGAATTCATATCGACATGGCCTTGGGCCCTTGCACACCTGTACAGTTAAGTGTTGGGTATTAACACAGTAAGCATGCACACTGCCACGTCGTTTCATTCAGCTAAACAGTGCCGGTGGTTAGAGAAAGGCCTACTGCACAGGGCGCTGAACTCAATCAGAATAATATCCTTTCACAAATATATGAAAAAGATTTTGCTTCCTTGTAAAGCAACTACATGTAGTTGCAATTCGCACTCCCCCCCCCCCCTCCCCAGAAAAACAAAATCAAAAACGTAAGGTGTGACATCTTTTATAATGTAGGCTGTATTTCGAGAGAGATCTCAGAATGCGTCAGTGATCACGGGTTGCGTTTTTGTGTAGACCATATTTGCACCAGCATGGATGTGTCGAGAAAAGATTGTCACGAACCAAGGGCTGGATGTGATTTTCAATGACACTGATGTTGAACCGCTGATATCGGCTATCATCTACAGAGGTCTGAAAGTCAGGGCTGAATATGGTTTTGAGTGATACCTTATTTTTACTTCCGACTTCACCTTCTTATAACGGCTGTGTTGTGCAGACAATGTCTGGAATTGAGAGCTGGATATGGCTTTGAGTTAAACAGCTTTAGTGCTTCTGTCGATGCAGTTTTGTGTTTAGCATGTTACTGGCTTTCCTGTTACAGTCATGCTCTTCAGGGAGTGTTTGCAATACAGACTTTAAATGAGATGGGACCCGATGAAATCAGGTGCTCGTCAAACTGAGGGGACCGTAGAAATCACGTGTTTTTCACCAGTGAATGAATTTTAACGCATTTTTTTTTTCTTCACAGGTCCCTTCTGTATTTAAAAAAAAAAAAAAAATGCGTTTGAGAGTCAGATTTGCAGAAACAGATTAAGTAAAACCCTCCAAAAAATTGTAATTTGGTAGCATGGCCTAACAAAGATTAATAAGGACTTACAAAAATGACCCGCCATTTTCTTACTAAAACTATACTAAGTTCAACTACAGTAATAGGTCACCCCCATCGTCTTCAATTGCTAATATCTCGCTCAGCTATTACTTAAGGTAGAGTAAAACTTTGGACACACAGAAAAGGAAATGAATAACCTTCATAGAGATACTAAAAACTCCATATGCTCAACATTTGACGAGCGCCTGATTTCATCCTGTCGCATCTCATATGATATGGAGTGATATTGACACCATAATATATCTATCCCGTACAACACGGCAATCTCACTTCCTAGTTCCTTGTACCGTTCTGGATTTTGCAGTGAGTATAGGACTGAGCGCTGGATTTTGAGTGAAACTGTTGATAACATTTCCGGCGAATAACAATGTATATGAGATTCTGGTACTAGATCTAGCTGTGTTATGCTGAGAAGTTCTGGGATTGAGCATCGGCTATGATTTGGAGTAAAACTGTTGATACCATTTCCAATCCCGTGCATAAGAGTGTGTCGAATGCTGATCCCGGCTATGATGTGCAGAAAGGGTGTGGAAGGTAGATGAGGGTGTGATTTTGAATGATACTGTATCGCTATTGGTATACCTCTTTCTCGCCTTGATCAAGTACATCTTCTAATATCATCTGTGTTGCGTAGTACAGAGGGATCCTAGAAATTACCCATGGATATGAATTTTGAGTGACTCAACCGTGCTTCACAGTAAATCATGTTTTGATATCAGTGTTTGAGTGAAGATCTGTACTTCCGTACTTAACATAAATCACGTACTGATATCAGTGTTTTGAACAAAAACTGGGCCGGATTATAGTTGAGTGACAGCAGTGATTATATCTGTCTGGTGTTTGTTATATTCGTCATGATAGATTTATACAATTAGTTCACGGCTGAATATCAATTTTCGAAGGTGATCGAATGCAAAGGCTGTTTTACGTAAAGGACTGCATAGCAACAGAAAACTGGGCATATTCATTAATTTTGCTGACTGGTGGATCCTGTTTTAGTTGTGTTCAGTACACCCTGAAGTTATAGGATTATGAAGTGGGCGTCACCCTGTGTTTGATTGGATACTCGTGAAACAACCGAGTCACTATGAGTCGGTCGCCTCGTCTCGGCCACACGCCACTCAACGCTAAAATGTTGATTGAGGCCACGCCCACCAATCTGCCCTTGTTGCAGGATGTGGAGGCCAGCATACTTCAGGTAACCATAACAACCAAAGACCGGGGGGATGTTAAGGGCGATTCGAGGAAATGCATGTTTCAGTTTGCTTCTTTCCACTGTGTTAGTGATGAACGTGGATGGATAGATGGATGGATGGATGGGTGGGTGGGTAAAGGGGTGGATGGATGGACGGATGAATGAATAGGTTAGAAAGATGGATGGACGGGTGAGTGGACATATGGAACCTGTTCTCAATTATTGTTGTTATTCCTTCTCCTCACTTGAACACAATTTATCCACTTTTGTCTTTCATTTCGTTGCATTCTCAGCCTGGCAGTCTTCCAGCTCCATTGGTGTGACAATATAACTGACTGCCTTTGGCCCAAAGCATACATTTAAAACTTTGTTAATCTGTCATATTTCTTTCTTTCCATTTATTATTATTTATTATTTTTTCATTATTTCATGGTTCATAACTTTCTTTACCAGAAGAACATTAAGAACCTTTCTCTTTTTTGCTTTGATATATCATTTTATAGTTTCTCACTATATAGCTGTTCTTATTTTTTGTCACCTCACTCTCTCTTTCTTAAAGCAGCAGGAAGGATGTTAAAGTCTACCATAAAAATCAATATTCTTATATAATATACTTTTTCCTTATAGGAGTCATCTCAATACATTTAATATTATTTCTCCTTTGATAAAAGTTTGCAATCACCCTATGGGGCCCCAGGGTATGTAAGTAGGATCTGTGCTCCCACCTGCAGATGGGGAAAGTCTGTCATCGGTAGTACGTCTTCCATCCTCGACGTTCCAGCTGTGACAGCTCTTTTCTCTCTCTCTCTCTCTCATTGCTTCTGTCTTCTGTCCAGCTCTCTTTCTTCTCTTCATCTTGATGTGTAAACACATTTTACCGTGTTTGGCGCACAATACAGCTGATACGTGCTGTTAATTTGAACCCCAACACAAACGAACAAACAAAAATTACTACTGTGAAATAAAATATCATTAATGATATGACCACTTGACATTCATTATCATGCCCGCATAAATAATATCTCTGAATATGTTGTATTGATTGATAGGGTTATAATTATGGTGATTTTTATCTGCTTATCTCAGTCATTAGAGGTCATTAGATATGAAGTCTAGATCATACCTTTACACATATGAGATACAGTGGGCAGTCTGAATTTTTCATGGGGTGACACTTTTAGATCTAGTACTTCAGGGACAATTCTGTCTGCATTGCAGGTTGTAAAACTGGTCCTTGTTGTACAGTGAAAAAACTTGTTTTGTCTGTCTGATGTCCTACAAAAATCAAGGATAAATGTGGTTGTTAGTTAATGAAATAATACAGGTGTTTCTCGCAATAGTGAGCAACTAGTATATATACTACTAGATAAGATAGAGCTGATTCTTGACGTGCATGGACAAGTATTACTTAAACGTATAAGCATTACTCAAAATGTGCAACAATAAGTATTACTTCATCATACTGCAAGTGTTGCTTTAGTTATTATGCAACGACAAATGTAAGTTGTAAATCAGTGCAAGTGTTCCCTATACTATGCCAAGTATAAGCATTCCTGAAACTTGTTACAAGTGTTAATCAAGCTGTTTAAGGATAAGTATTGTGTTGGACATGGTGCAAGTGTTATTTAATGCAAAATTTAGTGTATCTTATAAATAAGTTCGAAATCTATGTGAGAGAATGTGTTACATTTGACTTTGGACTCTCTGGAAGAGTGAATTCTTTTTTTTTTTAACATATGTCGGAGAGGAGAGACAGAAATAGTACTTTTCTTAGCCTTAACTGTGAAAAGTGGCCACTGCGACAAGAGTCACACAACAAGTTTTTTTTTTCTCAAATTGGACATGATAAACTTTTTTGTGATGTGATAAATTTCAGTCAGCTGAGCTGTGACTACTACCTACTAGATACATTAATGAAGTTTTTGAAAATGGCAAAAGACTAGTTCATGTCACAAAATTGTGAATTTTTTTTTATAATAATTGAAAAATAGATGAGAATGAAAATGGAAATAGAAAGAAAAAAGATAAAATAAATATTGACACCAACTTATGTTAATAACTTTTATGTTGTCATTACACACTGGAGTGGCAAAACTTTCTGAGTTTAACTGAAATTTCATTCTTTGGGCAGGCAGAGTTATATACCAAGACATAAAATCCTAAGGGTGTAAATCTGTATGCTTTGCGTTCAACAGATGAGAGACTCGGGGATTTTACGCATAGAGGAATCATCAGAATGGCCATAACAGAATTTGCTGACAGTAACAGGATCACATTTATGCCTCTCTGTCTCTCTTGCTCTCTCTCCAGCATTTGCATCATTTAGTCATGTGCATATATTTAATCCTTTGTCAAAACCAGTAAGCAATGAAAAAACGCTGCAGCAGACACGAATGGTTTCTGTAGGCAAGTATGCTGAGGCTGCTGCTTGCCATATCTTACAGCTGTCTTAGCAGTATCACTTAGCCATTTGTTCTGAGCTGCAAAGTGAAGGAACAGAGTGCTTTTCATGACAGTGATACATACTGTCTTATAATGTAACTCATAAATATACAAGATAGGATAACCTTTTTTTTTCCAAAAAAGTATAATTTTTTTTGTACAATGTAAAAACAAGTTGTATTCAAAATCATAGCAAATCGTAAAAATTATGCATAATGTTAAATATATTATTCTTCATACATTCACTTACATAATATGATCTTCTTGCACATACACACAACCACGCATAAAAAGTTTCCAGCATTCTAAAATGAAACCACGCCATGTCCACATAAGATGGTAGATGTATGCTTAGAAGATGACAAAACACAGCAGTTTTAAATACAGATGAAACTAGAGATTGTACAAAAAAATTCTACTTTTTTTTAAAAAAAAAAGGTTATCTTATCTTGTATATTTATGAGTCACACTCTAAGATTTCTTTTACTGATAATATGACATTTATTACACTCTCTCTCAGACCCTATACCTTGTCATGTCTATTTGTTTGAGCTAACAGGCAATCGAAAAACACTTCAGCTTTTGCAAATGAGCAGTTTGCTGTCTGGAGCCATGGTTATTTTTTTCTCATATTTCTTCTTGCTGTAACAGCCAGTCACACCAGGCCATTAGCACAATGGTCTGAACAAGCTGCCTTTCCTGACAACCAACATGGAGGGAATGTCATCTACAAGATCAGACACTCAGACTCATCTGTTTTTTCCTCTCTGTGCCAGACTGCTTAATGGGACTTGGTTTTTTCCTCAGTCTACTAATACGGATTGTTTTTGACCAGCCCTGTTACTTCCCTTTGCAAGACACAGTTATACAAACACAATACAGAGGGGGAAAAATTCACCTTTGTGCACTTTGCTTGAAACATGCACCATGAAAAATTCCAAAACAATTCATGGTACACGGAAAACATTTTCTTCCTATCATATTACAGGATTATGTGTGTGAGCATGTCTCGAGTCTTTCTGTATACCATGTTATATGTGTATGTATGTTATTGCCCCTGTTCGTTTTCAGGCATATTTCCTGTGTGGCTGCAAAAGTTTTGGTTCTGTAAAGCGCATCGAACCCTATGGGGGTGAGGCGCTATATAAATGCCCTATATTATTATTATTATATTAAATTTTGTGTGTGTGTGTGTGACCGATCCCTTAAACAGCAAGAAGAAAATGAATTCCTGTTTTCTTTGTCTCAGTGTTTGTTGCTGAAGCATTGCTTGTTTCTAGGAGTGGGAAGTACTGGCACTGGACAAAAGCATTTCCCTTTAATCCCTCATGCTAGATTATAGATATACGCTGGCTGTTGAACAAGCTGAATAAAGAAGAAGAAAAAAAAAACAACTTACTCTTCTTGTCTGAAGAAAAAGTTCTGAAGAATCGAATATGTGATTAAAATGTTTGCCTCTTAATCTTAATAATGTTTTTCTGTCTTTTTTTTTTTTTTCTTTTCTTTTATTCTTAAACAAATGAGATTTCATACAAAAAGAAAAAAAAGTTAATATTTTCTTTTCTTGAAAAGCTTGTCCAACAACTCTTTTGTCAGACAAAGGGAAGCAGAAAATGCTTGCAATCAATGATCGGCAATGCCCTACTGACTACCTTCAGTAATTCTGAAGAATCTGCAAGATGCTGGTTCCAGACATGAAATTTCATATCTCTTACATCATTTTTTTTTTATATTTATTTTATTTTTGAGATTTAATGTGTACCCTCTTTTTTTTTTGCCAGGAGTTTGAGGCCCAGGAGGACGCCTTTTTACAGCATCAACAACAAGTCAAAAAATCAAAGTAAGTGTTTCATAATAATCTCGAGCTGCAAATGTTTGACTGTTTGACTGGACAGGAAAAGATAAAAGATGGAGTCATTACAACACTGACCTGTAGTTGAGTCATTACAACACTGACTTGGTAGTTATCATTCTTACAAATGAAGATCAGGGTGAAAGAACCACATATATGGCCACATTTTGCACATAAAGACTTATTCTGTGCTTGATTCATGGAGTTAGTGATACAGACTATTGCTGTGGACAACATAGGGGATACCTTCTGATCTTTTCACGGGAATGGATAGTTAACTCTTATTACCCAAAGTAACAACTTGGTTGTTGCTAGGTCAGGATGTGGCAGCAGAAATGACTACTCAATCGTCACTGAAGTTGATTTGTGATTAGTCTCAGAGACTGCATTCTACATGGCGGTTAATGGAACCACCTCAAAACTGGAAAGCATTGTGATGGAGAAACAAACAAAACTAGTGGGCGTTGCTTGAAAAAATGGTAGATTTGGTTTTTTTTATCTGCTGTATTCTTATATACTCCAATTTATATACTCCAATTTAGGAATTTCATGAAAGGAATTAAGTCCAGCAAAACCAGAAAATCATTTTCAGGTAATGAGACAAAAGCTAGAACCCATGGAGTGTAGCCTTGAAAATATTAAAAACACGACATGAGTTGTTATTCCCCAGTAGTGAAAAATTCATTCTCTGCCAGATCTTATATCAGGAAAAATTGAGCTCTTGTTTTTCACATCTTTCCATCTAGATCTGGCTGAGCGGCAACAAATCAGAGACTCCTGAGTAGTTGAGTATTCGGTTTTCAACAGCTATAATGAGTGAAATTTGAAGATGAGAAGATGACAAAATAAAGTGAAGGATATTGGCAACAAAAGGGTTAATTTTCTTGCAGTATTGGCAATGTGGTCTTGTAACAAAGACGTATAAGACAATCAAAGTCATTTGTAACTCTTTCCACACTGGGATTCAGCCAGACCACAGTTGCCCGGGAATTCCTCTTTTTCTTCTTTCAGATATGACCTAAGCAAACCCGATTGCACTCTTCTCTGTAGTGGTCCGGTGACAACGATATCTGTTCTGAGGTAATTGAATAGAAAATGTACATAAGCTCAGCTGAAAGAAATGGTCAGATCATGCTAGGTTCTATCCTTGCCAATACAGAAGTGATTAATAGTTCATTTTCAACTAAGAAAAAACCTGGAAATTCCCGTTGGAGTATTTGTACCCCCATTCTGAAAATAGAACTCACTGATGTTTGTTATCGTTCCACTACCAGATTCGAGAACAGTTGTCACTGGTCTGTGCTGTGTTTTTCTATGTCAGTGGTATTGAATAGTTTAGAGTGTTTGTAACCCCCTACTAGAATTAAATGTGGATTTCTAGCCATTTGCATGGTGAAAACAAATCTGTTCAAATGTGATTGTTAGCTGAATGTATAGCAAAGTACATGACACATTGCAAGCTATTTTCATGCAAGACAGAAATTAGGAACTGTCAAAGAAGCAGTATCATGAAGATGAAATGGGATTTAATTCTTGAGAACAATGGTGCTTTGAATATTGTCCAGGTAGCAGATTTGTTGAACTTTTCTATAGCAGTCCCCATTTTCTGAAGAAGTTGGTCTCATTAGGTAATTGATTTAATTGATTATTTCCTTCTTACTGGCATTGATTGGCAGTATTGATAATGTGATTGCTTCCTGCATTGCGGAGATTTGAATGGCCGTATTTTTATATTCTGTTATGGGTCTCTTTGATACACAATTCCAAACTTGCCAACATAGTATGTCCCGCTGTCAGTCAGATGTGTCGTAAACCATATGATTGGAACAAAGGAATATGGAACTGAATGGAATGAATGTGGTCTGATATTTATACTTTTTTACTGCAAAAATTGAAAGAGCATTCATTTCTAGATATGGACAGATTATAGGTATACCAGGATGCTGTGAAGTGAATATTTATGTACATATATAAGTACTAACATTTTTGTTTTTCATAATTTTTCTCCTGAATTTAGTCAGTGGTGATGGCTCACCCTCTGTCTCTTCAATTTCCAAAATTCCTACTTACAGTCAAGCTGGCTCAAAACTTCTCATCACATGAAAGTGTATGAATCAAAGTTTTACATGATAGTTTTTAGTCAGTTGGGTGGGAGATTGACATACGACTCATTTTAACCCTTTGAATCATCGTTATTATTGTTGTTATTGTTCTTGTAACGCCAGCAGACCAAATGATGGTGAATTGGTCATCCATTTATGAAGCGGTTTCTATCTCTAGCAGCTGTTGTGTTCTATCATTTCATCATAATGTTTTTTAATTTCTGCTATGTAAAGCTTGTTATTCTGTGTTTTGTACACAAGCCTGATTTCATTTTATACAGTCTAGCATGGAAAACTTGAATTTCTCAGTGATTCAGAAATGTTTTTCAGATTTGCGTAATTCGAGATTCGTAAATACACCCCCTTTGACAAAGGAATGTAAGGGCTGCTAAGGGAATGTAGCCATGACTGCACTAATATTATGGTCCAATCTTAAGAGTATTCTAGGAATGAATTCATCTACATGACATCATACAGCGCGTCATTTGCCACATCACTGTACATGCATCGCGTTATGTAGGCTATTATTATTCCTTGCAATACAGATATCGTGTGTGGCGTAGACCACCACCCTACCACGTTTCAGTGATTCATCTTCAATGAGGCACAGTTTAGTCCTACACTTTATACTGCCTATACCCCTACCATTCCCGCAGGCCTTTCCCTTATCATCAACAGCCTCCGACGAGTCAGGAAAGACCAAAAATGAGCGTGATCAGATACTCTGCCACTTCTGCCACTTTGAGATCTGTTAGATGACATTGAAATTGTTTGAGAAATCCATATTGAGAGTTAAAGAGAGGCGTGTTAATAATACAAAGAAAACAGGAATTTGAAGGGGCTGATAACAGTGTTGGGCATTTCCGTGAATTTGAGATTTCCATGTTAGAGTTTTCAATGTTCGACTGCAAGTATGTAACACATTGCCTACCTTGCTCAAAGATGACTGTAAGAGAATGCTTTGCCAACTTTTTTTTTTTTTTTCAAAGATTTGATGTGATCAAAAAGTAAATATACTCAGTGATGAAAAAAGACAACAAGTTCGGTTTATGCCGAAGTACAAATGAACAAATTCATTCTCAGAATCCATCCCCTTTCCCCTTTCTGTCTCTATCTTCTTGCCCTGTACTAATACTTTGCTGGATCTCTCATTTTAGCTTTCTTTAAGTTTTATGTCATTTAAGACCCTCTTCATTCTCTGAGACCTGTCTCCCTCTGAGATCCCGAACCCTCTGAGGTCAAAGGTTGTTTCTACTTGTCTCTGTGATGTACCTGTATGTCTACAAAAAAAAAAAAATCCCACTCTCTCTCTTTTTCTCTCTCTCAATCTTTTACATTGTGAATGGGAATTTTCTCTGGATCCAGTGATTTTTTCAGTGTTATGAAAGATAAAAGGAGAGTTGAATGCTCATCATACCATACGATGCATGAGGAGCATAATGTTTGTCTTTGTGTGTGCTTCCCTAACCCAGCTCAGTAACCAGGGTTCCTACGGAAGGCCAAATGATCAAGTTCACCAATGTGATACCATACAATGTAGTGAGAGGTTAATTGTGTACCATTCTGTGTTGTGTTCCACAGCTCAGTAGCAAGGATTCCTATGGAAGGCCAAATACTCAAGTTCACCAATGTGATGAAGGGCTACCAGTACCGCTGGTTTGTGCTCAACCCGGACTCTGGCTTGCTGGAGTACTTTGAGGTCAGTCTGAACTTGTCATCAGTTCAATGTAGTCATCTGAACAAATCTTTCTAGCATTTTATTTTTGTCTTGTTCCCCCCCCCCCTGACATTTTTCTTGCAAAGATTTAAAGAGACAGTTAGATTGATCCTGCCAGTATAAAACTTTAAATGGAAGTCAGGAATGTTTAAGTACTTTTTATATACCTTAATAGAAACTTGAAGCTTGATTGCCATCTATCTCAGAATTGGCTTGGCTGTCATAAACCTATTGGCAATTGAAACATTTTCCAGTTCATTGTCATTCCTAAGGTTGTTTAATACATGGCCATGAAAACCATCATTAATGACAGTTCTGTAGTAGAGACACGTCCATTTAGTAGTCAGTGGTCATTTCAAACCTTGTATTACCTTATTACTGAGATCACTTTGGAGTTGCCTGCACTCTGGGCATCACCATCCCACACTGGTCATTCGATGGATACTGTTGAACTTTTCTCAGTGCTCTATATGCTTAAATGTGTGGTAATTGCTTTGAACATTTGGTCATGAAGATGTATGGTAATTGTTTTGAACATTTAGTTATAAAGGTGTGTGGTAATGTCTTTGAACATTGGTCATGAAGATGTGTGGTAACAAGAAGATGTGTGGTAATTTGCTTTGAGCATTTGGTCATGAAGATGTGTGGTAATTGCTTTGAGCATTTGGTCATGAAGATGTATGGTAATTGCCATGAACATTTGGTCACGAAGATATGTGGTAATTGCTTTGAACATTTGGTCATGAAGATGTGTGGTAATTGCTTTGAACATTTGATCTTGAAGATGTATGGTAATTGCCATGAACATTTGGTCATGAAGATGTCTGGTAACATGAAGATGTGTGGTAATTTGCTTTGAGCATTTGGTCATGAAGATGTGTGGTAATTTACTTTGAGCATTTGGTCATGAAGATGTGTGGTAATTTGCTTTGAACATTTGGTCATGAAGATGTGTGGTAATTGCTTTGAACGTTTGATCATGAAGATGTGTGGTAATTGCTCTGAACATTTGGTCATGAAGTTCTTGAACCACTCATGTAAACACAAGAGACATTGTAAGGGTGTTAAGAGATAAGTGCCAGCTTTGGTTGGAAAATGTGATAATAATACTAATATTTCTAGTACAAGGAATATTAAAAATTGATCAGTGTTGTGAATGAAAATTATAGCTGATACTTGTAGGAATCATTACTTAAGGCTGAAGTTAGAACAAAGATTTGACCAGATTTTTTTACTCGTGTGACTGAACTGCGACAGTTATAGTCCACAAACTGTGTAGATAGATGTGTATGTATTTTATTATTTTTTAAGAACTTGTTTAATTCTTTGTCACAGAAAGAGGAGCACAAGAAGTTACGGCCTAGAGGTTCTGTTCATTTGGCGGTGAGTGTTCCTGGCAATGTGATAAATGCAGAAAAAGGAGATCCTCTGTCTTTTCTGACATATCAACGTTTGACAAGATATTTAGAGATCAAGGGGCTAAGTTTTAACTCTTTAAACCCTAACATTTAGTTAGAAAGAGTAACCATCAGATGAACTTGCTTGGTAAGATTGTTTTTTTTTTTGTGTATCTGAGAAAACTAGTAAAGAACAGCAGTTATGTTATAATAAATAGTCTTTCTTCTGTGTGAGTGATAAAAGTAATAATAATTTTGTTTCTTTTGTTTTTTTGTTTTTGTTTTTGTTTTTGTTTCTTGTTTTCCTTTATTGAGGAGTATTGCCAGCAGATTTGGGATGGAGCTAGATCCCAAATCATGTTGCTGAGTCAGGTAAAGTTTCAACTTATGACTATTAAAATACATATATACCCATTGGACTGATAGACCATTCGAAAAACTGAATCCTAAATCATGTTCTGAATTCAGTATGTAGACAGGAGAGAGAGATAGTACAGTACAGTAGCCTTTTGATTCTCATTGTTCACAATTTCACTTTGCAATTTCAACCATACACTTTGATTTAGAGAAACAACTGTCACAGATATTAACGTATGCCTGCGTTATCTTGTTCTAATCCCTTCAGGCAGCAGTGGTGTCCCCATCCGAGGAGGATTCCCAGACCTTCATTGTCAGTGCAGCTAATGGGGAAATCTTCAAACTCAGGGGTGAGCCAAACACAGCTGTATTGTCTTGTAACTTTTGCCTTCAGTTAGAACGTGTACTGAGGGAATATTACTGCACAACAATGGCTCAAACAGTTGTCGACATTGTGATATTTAGCATTGCTTAAAGCCTTAGCTGATTTGATTCAGATTTTTTTCCAATGAGATATTTTTGAAAGAAGAACGGATGCTTCTTTGCGAGACAATTGCCAAGGAATGGCATAGCTACATTTGGTCTGCAATTTTTAATTAGTGCTAAGATTAACATTAGCCTTCAGTCAGTGCTTAGAAAATATACAGATTGGCATATGGAATATATTTATGTCTATAAACTGATTTTCATTACTAACAGGGTCATACTCTTTGAACACAATTTTGTGGCTGAGATAAATTATGAAATATGAGTTGACTTTTTTGAAATGACAGAAAATATCCTCACACTAAAGTTCTTGTTTATGTATGCAGTGTTACTGGTGAGAAATTACTGTAAAATCAGAGGTCTGTATTTATGTATGCAGTGTCTAACAATTCTGTCACCTATGACATTAGATTTGAATATTGTCTTCTTGTCTGTGCCTGTTCTGTCCATCCAGCCTCTGATGCCAGAGAGAGACAGCTGTGGGTTGATCGCATTCGCTCCACGGCTGAGTACCACACAGCTAACTTTGCTCAAGTAAGTCCCAGCCTTATGTAACTTGCTCATCCTCTTGTGAAAAATGATGAGGTTATACACAGCCCCATTTGATTGCTATTTCCTGTTTCATGTGCTGGTTCTTCTTTTTACAGCCTAGTCTGAAAATGAATGCCATCTGCATATCATGAGATTTACATCTCTTTCACAATTTTCTGGTTATAAAAAGAAAAACCAAGAGAAATTTCCCTTATACTAGCTGGAACCATCCCTCTTCTGTTTTTTCATCATTTTTGTCAGATCTCTCTTTTTAAGAATTGTTTGAATTCTTTCATTGAAGTTGACCATAAACCAGAAAGCAAACACTCCCCATTGAATGTACTGTTATATTTGCTATTTCATATTTTATTTTGATCAGTCATTGTCTTGAAGATGCATAGAATATAAATCCTTACACCATTCCTCAATTGGAAAATCATTTTTCTTTCTTTTTTTTTTTTTTTTGAAATGATATCCTTGTCTTACTATTTCATTGAAGTAAATTTTTGTTTGAAGCCATCACAACTATAACTTCAGACTCGTCCCAATTTTTGCAAAGTGATGAAAAAGCCAAAAGAATCAAATGGGGTATTCATCACTTTGCGAAAATTGGGACGATGTGATCAGTTGTCAGCCTGTCAAGTCACAGTAATACCGCAACATCTTTGTGTTCCCAGCATCCTCCCCCCCTGCCCAAAACCATGCCCAGTGGAAGACCAACACAACGGACAGAATCCTTCAAGAGGTCGCGAGGCTCTCATGAAAGTTTACCACTTGTGTGAGTAGCTTTCCAATACAGACCTCTCTGTCAGTCTGACACCTTTTCTTGTGTGGCAACCAAGTTTCAAAGAAGGAACTGTGTCATAACTCTTTACATTATCAAGTCTATCACATACACTTTTGTAATGAGACATTTGAGGGGTTGCAGGGCAAAATGGGACAAATGCCATTTCTGAAAATTTTGAGTCTTCCCCTCAGTACAGGGAAGGGTGATAGTAGTATATAGTAAGGACTTTCCTTTGCACTAAACGCAACTTATCCTTCCCGAAAGTCTTCAAAAACTTTGAGTTCTTAATGATAAATTACCAGCTACTGGAGAACAAAGCGCCACTTGTCTCTAAACGCCGATTTTGGATATGTCGCGTTTTGCCCTGCAGCCTCTCATTTTGAGAAAAGTCATATGACCGAGGATTTTTGCTCACACGCTGTTTTGTTTGTATGCTCTGCACATAGCAGACTTATGTTGACAAATGGTAAGCATTCAGATATGTCACACCATATAAACAAAGCCACATGTGAGCGATATTCTCTCGGTCATGTGATCAATCTCGAAATACCCCCATTCAGGAAAATCTGAGCTGGCAGGCAGCCCCTAGTCAAGAATACA
The DNA here is from genome assembly GCA_038406235.1 of Peronia verruculata. Lineage (NCBI taxonomy): Eukaryota > Metazoa > Mollusca > Gastropoda > Systellommatophora > Onchidiidae > Peronia > Peronia verruculata. Next base: position 22,763 of record JBCAUA010069031.1, read on the forward strand.
GACATGCTGGACTTTTGGACCTCTAGTTAATAGTCTGCAAAACATCACATAACTTTATTGGAGAACATTTCAATGGAGCCTACTAAAGCTAATGCAATTCGGGCATTACTAAATGTTAAAGATACAAAAATCAATGAATAATAACTTTAAAATGATAGTTTCATTAAAAAAAATTGTGAAACCTGATAACCCACAATTTTTGTTGGCATAGTGTGTCAAAGGCAGGAAGTAAAATTAATAGATAATGAAAAACACCTAATTAAAAAAAAAAAAATCATTTGCCACAAGAATATGATGGTATGATTTTTTTTTTCTCTCCTGTAAATATCTGAGGTTTCATTATTCCACCAGTGGTATGCGCATTGAGCCCTGCCATCTTGATCAGCTGTATAATTTTTGCTTAAGTAGAACATGAAAAAATCACTCTCTTTTTACCTTGAATTTTGTGAGTTCTTTGTTAGTCTACTCTCAGGTGGAGATTTTGTCTTGATAATAGATTGTAAAGCGCTTAGAGCCTGTACTGTATGGTGATACATGCTATTATGATATGCTTTCTGTGACTATTATTAGATATTATTTGGTATCCCAATACAGGAAGAGATCTCCCAGAGAAGATGCATTCCTAGAAGTGAAAGAGTATTACACAGAGGCTGAGGACTTTGCCAGACATCTGGATGCCAGAATTGCTGTAAGATTTCCATAACAAACAGTTTGTTTGCAGTTTCTTTATCTGACCCAGATTGTGAGGAAAAACTGCAAGATTTGAAAACACTGAGATATGATGCTTATGACCACCATATCTGATTATATAGTATGTTCGGGTCTCTTTATTGTAACCAAACATAGAAACAGATGTTTTAGGATATATCAGTTTGAGAGACTGTACGTTTTAAGTATATTTTACCTAAAGGTTTCATGAGCTTGAGAAATTTTTATATTTTATAAATTTTAAAACATTGGAAATAATTCAGTTCAGCAAATTTCTTTCCCTGTCAAGATACTTTGTGTTGTAAGAAAGCAACATCATGATGGGATTGTTTTGAATTGTAATCAAATGGTCTCAGAATGTACAGTAACTAGCTCCTTATCACTGTTATTGAAACGTATTATGCTGTGAGCATTTGTTACTATCTCTACTGCAGGATTACGCAGGCTCAAAATGTCTACTAATTAGGCTTTTTTTTTTTTTTTCGTCTTTTCCAGGAACTTCCACCCTCAGGTTGTTACATGAATTCCTTAGACACGGTGAGTCCAGCACGTCAACTTGTGTATAATTAAAGATAATATAGCATATTTCTGTCTAGCACACAAAAAAAGTGAGAGTTTTTCTAACTAAGATATGGATGTATATAGGATGGATGTGATTTCAGACTCTTGTACCATAGAAAAGGTCTGCAACTGAAAACATGGATGAGCAGAACAGGTTTATGTGATTCCAGAATCTTTTGCCCTTAGAAAAATAAGATATGTAGGGTACCTGTTGTAACAGATCATATGAAGTTGATGTAATTTCTGAATCTAGTGCTGTAGAAATAGAGATATTCAAGTGAGGAGCTCAATTTACCTGTTTTTATCAGAAGAGCTGTTGTAAAAACATGTCTTGTGCCCAGAACAAATGATTTCGCTCCAGATGATTTGCGAGTTACGGCCGTTTTTAACTATTTTCCAACTCAGATACCAGCTTTTTCATTTCAAGTTAGAAAAGGTTGAATTTTCATTTTGTGGAAAACAAACAAAACATTTTTTTATCTCAGTCGGAAAATAGTTAGAAACAGCTGTAACTTGAAATCTCCCCAATCAACTACTGACTCATTTGCCCTGGAGACGAGACATTTGATTTCAGAATCATAAATTGCAGAGGAAAAAAAAAGAGAGAGGGAGAGAGAGGATGGGTTGCAACTGAAATTCTTGATTCTGGATATGTACATGCTGTTGAGTAGAACAGCTATTTTTGTGTCTGATTTGATGATCTGTGAATGCTGAAGAGAAGATTTAGAGATATGAGAGTTGTTCCTAGGACAGGAATAGCTATCATATTTATGTGATTTCAAGGTCTGTCACTGTTGGAGACTGCCCAGGCTACCACATGACAATGTAATCAAGACTGACCATAAATCCTGTCCTGAGTAGGATTCCTGCTTGTTGTGACACACGACATTTATGATTTCAGGATCTACTACTGCTGAAAGCTACCTCTGCTGCCACCTT
>JBCAUA010069043.1:0-11076 GCA_038406235.1 Peronia verruculata
CTTTAATTGTTAAAATCTCAAATTTAATAAGCCATCGGCTTCTAATTTGTGTGTCAGTGGGTTTACAATAACTGAAACATTTCGTTGAGGCAAAACCACAAGGAACTTGACACAACAAATTCATGTTGCACTACCCCTTCTATTGTAGTTTCCCTTGTAGGAATAGAATTGTAAGGGTATTTCTGATGTCACCATTAATATCTTAAACACAAATGTTGATATGTGAAGAAATGTAATTCAAAGGTCTCCATTCAGAAAATTTTGTTCAAGGAAACTAACCTCAGCTTAAATTTTTAGGTTAAGCTACCACAGTTAAAAACAAGTTGTTGATCTTAGTTTGTAGCAAAGGTGCATGTCACATATTCATGTTGTCAGGTAGCCTGCATATAAGATTAATGATAATAATTGAGTTGAAATGAGAAATAATAAAATCTTTTTATAAGATGTTGGGGATATCAGTGTAAGGCGATCAATATTATAGTTGAGTTGAAATTAGAAATAATAGAATCTTTAGGGAAAATGTTTGAGTATGTCTCATATGATGATATACACACTACTGTATAATGTAATCATAAAATAGAATCAATGAAATCTTTTTAAAAAAATGTTTGATGTGAATTTTTAACACCATTACAAAACATAGCCTTAAAAATCAGATGTATCTGCCTGAAACTAATTGTCTGGGTTGGAATTAGTGTCCATATTTAACTGTGATATTTACATTGAATTTTCAGTTGGCAGAAAGTTACCCTATTCGTCGTGCTGCTCAGCTGACTGCATATTTCTTTCACAAAGGAAAGGAAATGGGTGAGTGATGTGTTCTTTATTTATGTAGACTGAAGGTGAGATGTAGTGCCCAGTGGCATTGCCAAGAGTGAAGTGTTACTGGAATGTATGTCGTAGCTCTGATCATTAATGTGTTGGAATGAAACATATGTGCACACCTCACGTGTTGACAGCAAGATTATAATGGCAATACAATTTTTATTTCCATCACTGTGGATGAAATATCAACTAGAAAAAAAAAAAAAAAATTGCAAAAAAGGAAAAAAAAAATGGTGAAATAATTTATAAAATAAATTCATTGTTGTATGCATCAGAAAAAAAATACATCTGTAAATGAATTCAGTCATTTTTTCCAGGAAAAAAAAAAAATTATTAAATGAATATCAATTGTAAAATGTACATTGTATAGGTCCTATGAACACAAAGTGATAGTGGTCTCGATGTATGATCACTATTATCCTTATAAGGCTCATTTAAATTTCAGTTTGGCCTAAGGTACAGTGGATACAACTGCAGTTCCTTGATACAGTGTATTGTTTACGATGTCACCTGATATTGTCTGTGTTGTCGTTGCTCTACTAGAAAGGCATGTCATCACTTTTAAAAATTTCAGAGAAAAATAGCACTGTTTGTAGCACAATTATTGGATGATTTATACCATTATTATTCTGTTCAATTAATACATATTGTTGGGTTGGAGAAGCAAAACTTTATTACCCTAGAAAGGAAAATTACAGGAGAGACAAAAAATCAAGCCAACACATCGTGGATGCAAACATTCCTTTTTTTTTTTTTTGAAATTAAGTATTTTGTGTAGTTTACATTTCTTATTTGATTTCCCTGCTTTTGACACACCGTTAAGAAGGAGTGGGAGAAGATATTAAAAAAAACAACAATAACAACAAAACTTATCAAAAAAAAATGGTGGATAATGAGGTTTCAAAACTCTGCTAGCGATATAGTATAATACGTGTAGTTCATACTCAACTGAGCACAGACCTGGAAATCCCTGTCAGGATTGTGTTTGTAGCCCCTGCTAAATATAAAACACTCACCTATGTGTGTTAATGCTCCACCGTGAAATGAACCCACAACATAAGTAAAACACAAGATTTTAAAAAAAAAAAAAAAAATGTGGGAGTATGCCAGGCATTTTCCTACATCATTAAACCATTAGCACTACTCACTACTACAGTGGTCTCCACCTAAGAACCTGGTCAACAGGAGACAAAAAAAGTGGGCTCATGGTGGACGAGTTCTTAGGCAGATTGAAAAGTTATGCAACCCATCTGACCACAGATTGCCTTCACTACTATGATTAGTTGATCGTTACCATTGGTTAAAGATTTATCTAGTGGAACAAGAACAACCTTCTTTCCTGTGTGCCTGTTATAATTAGATCTAACAAGTCCTAATCTTTTGTTAGTGTATAATTACATCAATATTGCCCAGTGTTTAAATGTCGAGTGAGTTTTCACATAACAATATCATTATTGAAAACGTATTACTGTGCTACCCTACGGATAATTGCATGAGCTTACAGACCGACCAAAGTGGCAAAACAATTGATCGGTGGGAGGGATAAAATTACTCCTCCTTATCCACAGAGTCAATCACGAGTGTTGTCCCATGTGTTGTCAAACAAAGAAATGGTTATGGATGAGTCCACAATGTGACCTGATTATGCATTCATACATCAACCATCACTTCCGCTCATTTGTCTACCCGTTCCCCCTTCCCCCATTCCCATTGTACTGCACATTTACCACTATGCGTTTCTCTTAAGTGGACAATGTGATGTGAAATTACATCATAAGTACTCGTTTTTCTTGGCCCAACACTGGGCTCTTTGGCGGAATTTTTATTTGGGAGCAGATTCTTAGAGGGGTAAATTATAAAGAAAAAACTCTGTTTCATAGCAGCAATGGGTTCTTAGGTGGACAGGGCTCACAGGCAGAGGGTTCTAAGGGGGAGACCACTGCACTTTTATTTGAGAGGCATCTAGGTTCAATAGGCTCACAGCAAAGACTTTGTGTCATACATTTCCTACCCATCATAACAGGTCAGATCAAAAAGTGAGGCAAACTTGTAAATAGTTTCGGGTGTTTGTATCTCTGAAACAGATCTATTCTCTTGGCATTTTTCTTTTTTGACAATATCTGAAAGCTGTCATGCTCAGCAGTATCGCGAAACTGCAATTTTATTTCCCGTTTTGCAGAGCAATAATGATATAAAGACAAAAATACTTGAATGTTTTTGTATGTTATGCCTCTATGAAATCCTCTCTAGGTGAAGATCATCTTGAGAAAATTCGAGAATCTGATGCATTCAACAGACTGCAGGATGAAGCAAAGCATTCAGCGACCAAAGTCCAACAGAAAACAAACAATGCCGGGCAGAGAGTTAACAGATTTTTAGCCACATTTTTCAACAATTTGGATGAAGAATGGAAGAAGGAGGAAAAACGCTTGCAAGAACAGAGGAAAGCTTTGGAAGATAAGAAGGATAGAGAGAAAGAAAGATAACTAATCATACTGCACTGTTGGGACATTGTGTACATATCAAGCTTGTTTGTGATTATGATAAGATTGACAATTGATATCCCAGTACTGTATTGACGAGATGTTTGTTGAACTAGAGGTTTTTACTACAACCTGCAGAACAATCTATTCAAAGGATTAACTGTTAGGTGGAAATCTTGCAGATATGCGATATGCAGTTAGAATATTACCGGATTGATGACAGGTGATATATTCAAGATGATTGCAAGGGTCTGTCAGTGACAAGTGTGTGACTGTTATTTGCATAAAGAATTAAGTACACATACTGCGGACGTAGCAGTATTTAAGTTATTTAAGCTATTCAATAAGGAGTACAGTTTGCTGTTGGGAATGCTGTTTTAATCTGTAAAGCTGTAAAATAAAGACAACTAAAAATTTCCCCTGGCATTTAAATTTGTATATATATGACAATGAGTTTATCTTTCCCGCGGAAATAAAATGATTTTATATCATTTCACTTTTGTGTTCAGACCCATTTTATTTGTGTCAGTATTTTGCTGCCTATGATGGCAGAGAAGATTTCCCTGTTGATAAAATGGTTTGCCATATTTACATATGTAGACATATTATATGCGCATACATGATTTACCATTTTAGTGGAGGAAATCTATAACAAGGGGTTTGTATCTAAAAAATGTCACAAAAGTTTATAGCTTTTCCAGAACTGAAAAGGGGGCTGATCTTACATTACATCCTAGTCTACAATATCAAATTTCACCTTATCTGGCCTGACACCAGCAAATCTCTGTCGGCTCTTTTAGGATTAAATACTGTGCTTTACTGACAAGCATGTCCATGCCACTCAAAACATTCACACAGCTATAAAAATATTACATGTACATGTAAATGTTGAAAAGAAAAAGGAGCCGTCAATTTGGGGCTATTGGCCCAGCTAGACCTGGGGCCTATTTGCCAACTGGGTCTGTTGATACACCTCTTTCTCTCTGTCCGTGCATAAGAAAGTTGTTGTATCCGGTTAGCATAGCCCCCCCTTCCCGAAAAAAACTGAACAGACGCTCTCATGTGCAAGCCAGTACAAAATTATTTTTCCTTTACTATGAGGTGCAACTTTTTTATTTGCCTACGCTTCCTCATTGCAATACTAGGCTCAGACAGACACTCCCCCCCCAAAAAATGGGGGTGACAGAGAAACAATCAAAACAGTACTAATGCATATTTGCATTGTCTATAAATGCATTTATTGAACGTGAAGAATAAAATATATCAATTATCATACATGCAACAGATTTCATGGCAGTTTTGTCCAACAACTGGTCTGCAAATCTGATTTAACTTGATATACCTGACGCTCAAGTGATACAAAAAAGTATTAATCTTAATGTCAAAAACAAATTTAGAGCTGCATCAAATTTAATTCTCCAGGTTTTGACTGCAGGCTATCCCATAGCCTACTTTGATATTTCTAAAAAATGTTATATAATTTAATGGTCATTCAAACAACACACTAGTATTTGAGGGGGGAAAAAAAAAAAAAGAAAAAAAAATTAATGACTTAGTAGAAGTAAAATTATTATAGAGCACACATATTCCCAGTGGCAATTCCTTTTCATAACCTGGTCTGAAAAAGTTATTGTTATGGTTGTGACTGATATCTTTTAAACATTAAAATCAAATCAAACATTTATAACTTTAAGTTTAAAGCATCTACCAGTCAAGCAAACACTAGATCATTACATTGCAACTCGCTTACATTGAGATGCATCATAATCATGTCACCTGTATTCATCGATAACATGCCAACTTCAATTTCACTTACTTAATGATAACATTAAAAAAAAAAAAAAAAAAAAAAAACAAGCAGAGATTGTAAGACAAACACAGTCAGAATCAAATTATGCTTCTTCATGTGATCCTGTCATTGTTTTGCTTCTTCGTGTGATCCTGTCTTTGTTTATACTTTTATAGCTGGACATACAAAACTGACACTCCAACATTCCATGTGTAGGTGTGACACAGGATTTGTGATAATAACATGGTGGAAAAAATCACATTTTTTAAAAAAAGTTTCTGTAAGGCATGAAATCCTTGCATTGTAATTGCCTCACATACTGACCAAGTTGAAAGAGTTGTAATTGTTTGAGTAGACATCCCCTGTAACATCTCAATGACTTCCTATATGCAATGATACAGTTTTCAATTCCTAACGAAATTTGTGTGCTTCGAGTTGTAACATTGTTTTCACTGGGTCTTCAACAAAGTCAAACAAAAATACAGCAAATCAACACAGTACCACCAGTGCCACTGCTTAATTTCTTGAATTGCACCTATTACCTTGAACATGAAATAAAAGATAGAGTCAAGAGAAAAAAAAAAACAAAAAAACCCACAGAAAATTCAATCGCAAATCTTAAAAACAAAGAGAAAATAATTCACCAATAAAAAAAAAACAACAACTGATTGAACAATGTAACAAAAATGGAATGTTATTTGAAAACAGGTTATCATAATCACAGTCCTTTATTCTAAAAAAAAAAAAATCTTAGTATACATTTGATCACTGATTCATAAAGATCATATGGAGGAGAAAATACCTAAATCTAGAACATACATGTGTGTCACAACATCATGTGCAATGAATCTGGTTAAGTTTTTCATCATTTATATAGGCCAATAATGCAAGACTAGGCTGCACCAAAACACACTATGCAGAAATCCTGGGCCCAAAAATCATCACAAATTTACATACCTATTGAAAGTCTAATGAGGTTTACAATGTTAGGTTTTTTAAAGATTGTCAGATTGATCACACCGGGAATTTTGTTATTACAGGTGATTTTGATCCCTGAAATGATTATTTAGTTCTAATACATAATGACTCGCAGGTATGAAGATGCTGACTTTCCTAAGAAACTCCTGTGACCCCATGGTCAGTAAATTCTGACTTGCTCCACTAAGTCCATCTCTGGCATTCAAATAATTTCATCTAGTCACATGAAAATAGTCTCAATAGAAAAAAAACCAACCCAAGTTTTGTTGTTATCTTACTTAAACTTAAAGCTGAGATAATGGCTACGACACACAGAAAATACAATAAAAACTTGTATATCATAATACGGGCATGGACAGTAAAACCTCTCATTTAGTCATCTAAATCACACCTCTCCAGTCAATGAGTCTCATATTAAGACTACAATACCTCACAACTGTCTTTCAACCTGAGCACATTTCATCCTCACAAACTCTGTGACAAGATAGATCCCCTTTGCCAAAAATGAAACCCCTTTTCCACATGCATTTCATATCATACATAATAATACATGTATACCATAACAAGTAGAAATCTGTTGGGATTATTCCACAATGCAAACATAAAAGTTGGCTTTGTGTATCCTGTGGTAACTTGTATCATACAAAACTACCGTGTGACTACAAAGAATCTGAATAAGTCTACTGAGTTCATGGATTTTCCTCTGAACAACATGAGCAGAGACACTTTCACTATTGTCAGACAACATGGTACAGAAAAATTTACATGCATACAGTGGAGTTATCTTGATAGTTACACACTGTAAATATACATGCACTTAAGTATGAAATTACATGCCATGTACATTACCAAAGAGAAAACATATGAAGACAACAATTTACATAAAGCCTAGCAGATTTTACTGAAAGTAGTGAAAGTTTGAGTTTGAGCAATTTTCGTGTTTGGTCCTGTGTTTTATATACATGTATATGATGTAAATATAAATGTGACAGAAGGCCATGACTCCTTCTCTGTTGCTTACATCAACACATTCAACACTTTCTAATTTGATGGTCACCTAAATTCCTTCTGCTCCCTCATAGGAGGTCCTTAATTTTGATCTTTTTTCAAACTGTGAACTTATAGGACTCAAGATAAGAAGAAGAAAAAAATTTACAATCTTTTTTAAAGAGTTGAAAGTGATGATACAAACAACAGAGAAAGGATCACCACTTTCTGCCACAGCCTCAAATACCCATGGAATAACAAAGCAGTACAAGTTTCTTGGAACCGTGTTGACCTGAGAATTGTTTGGCCCATCACGGATTTCATTTTCCTGCATTATAAATGTGAGGGGTAGAAATCCTGTGTGTGTTGTTTATTGCACAAGCGATATGTTATCAATAGTCTCTCTAAAGTCAATAGCAGAATTAATGTAAATTACAAAAATGTGACTGAAAAACACAAATATCAGAATCTTCCTGAAGACATGCTTGAATGCATTGGCAACCTAGTTAAAACTTAGTGTACCTCTGACTGATGGCTGCAGATTTTGCACCGACAGATCCAAAAGTGACACTCACCTCATACATAGAGGGCCTTTTCTGAAAGTATCTATTACCACACTAAAACAACATTACACATTTTCTGTATTTTCATGATGCCTCATTGAAAAATATAAAATGGATTATGAGCAGGACAGAGCAGCATGAGAGAAAATTGGAGTACAATAGATCTTGTGGATTCAGCATCATGATTTCAACTTTTGCTGATGATTTGGTTCTATCTTTATGAAAATATAGATCAAATCACATCTACATTGGAAAAAGATGAAAGAATCAGTTCCCACAACCAAAAGCACTTGACTTATGTCAAATCTACAAAGATAAAAAATTCTAAAAAAAAAAAAAAAATGGGGAAAACCACAAGATGCTGATCTGATCACTCTGAACAAAATAGCATTTGAAAGGCGTAATCATGAATATACCAATCTCCAAGGTGCAGATGACAAACACAGAGGATGACAAATGCCAGAATCTTAATAAGTCAGTTATATTGGAAGTGGATAGGTGGACCCTATATATATGGACGGGTATATATATATATATATATATATATATATAATATATATATATATATATCATCTGTAATTATTCATCATCAATAATCAATGCACACCATCTATAACTAGCTCGTCAGACCTACATGTTAGCGTTAGGGTGGACCGTCACCCCGCTCGTCGGACCTACATGTTAGCGTTAGGGTGGACTTGGTCTGGTCGAGGGTCCCAGCAGGTTGAGCCAAAGGGGTTGTTCTAGGTCTCTACGACAACCGAGGAGGTAAAGAAATCTTCCCTACGAATGAACAGTGCGTCGCCCGGGTTCCACGTATCATCTAACTATATTTTTAGTATAGGGATGCAAACATTACGCCGGGGATTTTAAAGTTTATGCTAAGAGAAATATGAACTATTTCATTCGCTCTTTTTGTAAAGTGGTCCAAACAGGAGATGCTTAGAATCTTGCATGCCTATAGCATGTCATCAATATTGATTAAAGATCATTTGTTTTTGTGCAGTCCCGCTGTAAGTGTCCATTACTCGCTAAGTGTAGAGATAGATGAAGAGGGCAAGGAGCGGACATAAGCCATATTTTGTGCTTTACAACTGTGGGTTGATCTCTTCATATCGTCATGAGCCTTACAAGGGATGTCATAGTTCGTTTAGTTTTCTTTTTTTTTTTTCATTTTTTTTGCTCTGTTTTTGTTTCGTTCTGCTCTGTTTATTTTGTTTTACTGTTATAATATTACTATTATCGTTATTATTGTTGTTGTTGTTGTTATTATTATTATTATGATATATTATTAGCAAATCGGTTCGAAGCTTCATTACTGATAATTGTGCCAATGTATTTAAAATGTACTTTGTATTTGTTGTTGTTGTTGTTGTTGTTGTTTTTGTTCAAGCACCGCTCTGCCTATAACTATGTCGTTGGTCATAATTATGTTTGGTCTTTTCAGCTCTTGTCGCCATTCTCAGTATTATTGAGGATTATTCCAGCTTGTGTACGGGAATAGCGAACTTTGTTGTTTATTTGTTTGTTGTTTTATTGTTGTTGTTGATGTTGTTTTTGGGTTTGTTTTCTCCAGCGAATACATCTATGTTGTCCAGCGAAACGTAGGTTTGTGATTATTCTGTCTCCAATGTCTCATTGTGAAGAGTTATTTTGTTGACGTTGTTGTTATTTTTTGATGATGATATTATTGTAATGGTTCCTATTTTATTATAAGTGCTGTTGCTGTTGATAGTGGTGATGTTGCTGTTATTTATGTTGTTGTTATTGATGCCATAGTCAATGTTGTGATTGTCGATGACTTCTTGTTGTTCATGATGGTGGTGGTTTTTGTTAAGGTTGATGTTGTTGTCATGGTGGTTGTTGAAGGTGTCGCTGGGCGTGGTGATGATGCTTTGCCGTTATCATTGATGTGAGATGTTGTTGTTGTTGTTGTGTAGAGTTGTGAAAAGTATACAGACATCTCAGTCTTCAGCAGGAACTGGACAAAGACAGTTGGCATTTCGGGAATTAAAAGAAAAGGGGGAGACTCGGGGACGGCGAGTAGGAAGGGAGAGGAAAGCAATTTTGCTAGCTAATAAACGAAGTCGTTCACAGCCTGAGAAAAGAAAGCAGGGAGATAAGCCCCTCAAAGTCGTCCAAGTCGGTTCTCACTGAATATCCACACAGGAGATCGTCCATTTGAAATACGTACAGAGAACGAACATGACTTAATGCCCTTCGAAACAGGACGAACCAGACAGTAAACATCAGATAAATAAAGAATACAAAGGCTTGAATTAAAATAAATATTGCAGAACCCTTTATTTTGTGGTCATTTATACAGCAGTATCGTATGATCACAAGAGACCTCAAAAATGAAAACAAGTATAAGGTTTTCCTATATCCCATGAAGATCGCCGCTCAAGTCAACTTTAAGTGCAGCATGAAATTAAAAAAAAAAAAAAAAGATAATTATAATAATGATGCAAATGTTTTTCACAACGATGGAGTCCATGGAACCAGCGCCTCCTGCAGGATGGCGAGTTTCTCTGTTACTCACAGTGATTGACTCCTGGGAAATGTGTGGGTGTTGTCATCGCCATGGAGAGACAGGTTTCCAAGTTCCCCTGCCAAAACTTCGACTGCAATAGGAAAGAAACAGTTGAGAGAACTAGTGAATACTGTTTTTGTGTTCTTTACGTCAGTCATGAAAACGCGTCGTTTGGTAAATGTGAAAGCTAATCATTTTTTTTCACTAGATTTGAAATGTATGTTCTGTAGCTTGGAGGATGAAATTTCCTCTTCACCTCTTGTCCATTCTGAGACACACGCTTTCAAATTAAATAATACGTAAACAAACAAACAAACAAACAAACAAACAAACAAACAAACAAACAAACAACAGTTGCACAAAGATTAGTAGATTCAATGTAAGGAATAAAGAAAACTTTAAAATGTGAATCGGCATTTGTAGCGGACATTGTTACATTTCACCGAAATTAGAGCGCTTTGAATATGTAACATTTTTGTAACGTACCGAAATATTCCGAAAGAACCGGGCATTATGAAAAATCTAATCGTGAGCGTTACAGAATTTCTTTTCTGCCATCACCATGTCCACTTACCAAGCTGGGACAAGATTTATTGAGTCTGGGTTGTTCCAATGCTACGAGTGACATTTTTGTCTGTCTGTAATGTGAATGTGTCTTATATAAATGGACATTGTATCTCATCAACTATAAATGTTTTTTTCTTCTGAGGACGAATGAAGCTTATCTTATCTTATATTGTCTTCTATTTACCTTGTTAGTTGAGAGTTGGCTTGTTGACGTTTCTCCGATACAGACACTGAAACTTGCCACTTCCGAAAGATCTGTCGGACGTAACACAGGCAATAAGTCAAAGAAAATGGAAAACTACAATGTTTGTGAGTAATAAGTTGGTTACGCCTGTGAAATGTGAGCGTTCA
>JBCAUA010069054.1:0-11076 GCA_038406235.1 Peronia verruculata
TGTGTGTGTGTGTGTGTGTGTGTGTGTGTGTGTGTGCGTGCGTGCGTGCGTGCATGTGTGTGTGTGTGTGTGTGTGTATGTGTGTGTATTTTTAAAATATATTTTCTTCTTTTTCTTCTTCTTCTTCTTTCTTTCTTTTTTTTTTTTTTTTAGTCTTTATTAAAGGGCACATCGGCCCGATTACGTCTATGTTGTGCCATAGCAGCGCAAAGGAAGAATAGATCGTTGTGAAGAAAGTATTGCTTTCTCACCTGCACATTTCACAAACTCCTCTCATACCCATTCACATAATACAGGCATATAACTCCATCAACGTTGACACCCCACACATCATATCATAAAGAAGTTATTGATGACACATACTGGATTGCCTGGGATCTTATACAGTCACAGACCTGGTCGTTGTGACAAATTCTGAACACAGTCAGATACACACACAGATTCACTCTACAATTCATTACATACTGAAGCGCACATAATAATAATATAATGTTACAGGGCGCTAGGAAAATCTTATACTTCGACACCTTCGATTGTATGCAGCAGCTGCTGTGGAAGATAAAGTTACCTAGATGCAGAATGTGAGCGCAGTCATAACATTATACCCACTATCATGTGCATTCACTAACAAGTAACATTGTCAAAAACAAACAAACAAATAAGCAAACAAACAAATAAACAAACAAACAAACAAACAAAAACGCACGCAACAGCCTGTGAAGAATTGGGAAGACATTGGACATTCACGACAAGACGAGGTCAACACGGTGAGATCGGTATTTGTAGAAGGTGGTAACTCCAACACATACACACACAGCAGACTGTACACACGTCACAAATTATTTGCTGTGTCGGTATACAATTTATTCTGATAATATACACATGTAACATGAATCCACACACCTCCTACTCGCACACAGACACTCTAAAAGACTAACTGACCCACTAACTCTCAGATTCATTTCCCCAAAAACGACCTCGTCTTCACACAAAGCACTCATAAATCTACACCAAACCCACAGCCTTGCCCTCCCCTGCCTTGATCCTTTAGACATTAATCGGTATGGCATGGGCACCTCTGTAGTCTGCACAACCAGTCTTCTCCATCCATCCCGGCACTCTGCCCTTCTCAAGCCGTCTTCCAATTCTAGGCCTGTCCACTTCGTGATGTTGTTTCCCCATCTCTTTTTCTGTCGACCACTCCGTCTCCCACTTGCAGGATTGTTTTAGCGAGGCCTGCTGAACGTGAGATATGCCCACACCATTTCATCTTTCGTCGTTTAACTGTGGTGCGGAGGTTAACCCATAGACTTACACGAAACACATGCACATAATGCAAAGAGAAAAGTGTTGAACTTGGTATCGACAGAACAAATATTACGGGGATCGTTTGGTGGCATAAAAAACGTTGTGGAGGTGGGAGAGGTGTGTGTGTGTTTGGGAGGGGGGGGGAGGGATTACCCTCTCTTTCTCACATATACATTCACATACGTCCCAGCGCACATACAGGTCATAACCCTCTCGACCTCAAACGAATATGAGTACACATACGTCGTACATTGGTTGACAATGTCAGCACTCACAGTACCGGGAGATCGACGTCTTTACCTAGAGTCGGTACTTTCAGAGGAGTATGGGGACAGTCACCCATGAATAGATCTAGTGGCCCCCAAAAATGCCCGCCGAGCGGACTTTTTGGCTAGCTCCTACAGTGAGTGAATGGGCCTTCATCCTTAAAAGAATAGAATAAGTAACATATTTCGTTTGCTTTTTTTAAAAAACAATTGAAGTAGCTAGCTTCTTCTTTCCAGTGCTGTTTCAGCTGCACGGTTCTCCTCACTGATTCGTTTTTTTTTTGTTTTTTTTTTTACGGCTATGAACCATCATGGAATAACAGCGCTGGGTTCGTCGTCGGAGACTCCGGCCAAAAAAGGGGCTGTTCAAATTCTGGAGTGTCAAAGCCCTAATCATGGTGATTTGCCGTTAAATTCTAAGGTCCCTCCTTTGCTGCAGCACAGTCCAGCTGTTTGATCCTTGAGCTTCAATGCATCACAGCTGGAAATTTTTTTTTATCCATTGAGCCAATCAGATACTGTTGGCAAATCCTGATAGTTTTCTTTTAAAATGCATGTATATTGGAACATTAATCCATGAAGATTCCTCTGACTGAGGAGCTCTTTAAGATCTACGTGCATCAAAGCAGGTGCGCAAGCGTGTTTAAATAAAGCGGACACACACACAGACATTTACTGTGCAAAACGCATCTTCCTTTATAGTAGACGGGCACGGTTATACAGATATACATTGGCTTTTTTAAAAATAGTAATATTAATATAGACATATACTGTACAAGCATTCTTACAGATCAAAATTTGTCCCCACTTTTCTCTCTCTCTCTCTCTCTCTCTCTCTCTCTCACGCACACGCACACACACACACGCCCGGCTTCACCTGCTCAGGATCTTATCTTAATAGATAGAGTCGCACACTGTCAGAAAAGTCTAAGGACAGTCACTCACTCGTACACACACACAGACACACACACACACACATTCACACCTGCATTTTCAAGTATACATTTCACCTAATGACGTGGACAATGTCCGTTGACAACAGAAGTCTTTAAAGACAAATGTGGCCATAGAGGCAAAGAAGTGTGAGTACAGTCACCAACACACACATCTACATCCTCACGCACTTACACATTGCACAGAATGACAAAAGACATTCCATTTTTTATGTTGACATCTATGCAAGGTCAATGAAGACACAGGTCTCAGTGTCAGAACAAGCGTGGGGACACTCACTCGCATTATGGCCCTAGCCTGTATATATCATATTATCCGCATATGCTCGCAACCAAGAATGACAAGTATACTACACTGTGCGATACAGAGTCGACAAAGACAAGGTCATCGAGTGCCAAAAGGTTATAGGGTAGGACAAGCACCACACATATCACAAACATAAATCCCTCTCATTCCTGGACACGCTATCTTGACGCTGAGACAGGCGAGCACATAGTCAGATGATGGGCTTGATCGTGTGTGGAAGGGCCAGAGTGAGTAGAATGTAGATCTAGTGTGTAGGAGGCGGTAATGAGGACAGGCCGTGGGTGAGTTCAGTTAGGCACGGTCCTAGATCTCCAGTGTTTTCCAGCACAACAAAATATCATGCACAGCAGTACAGCCGAGCACACGGGGGAAAACATGCTGTTAGGATAACAACGTTCGTAAGGAGGAGGTCAAGAATTCTCTTCATCTAGCTCTGGACGACGCCTCACAACAAGCACAGAAAAGTAGCATTAAGTGAGTAAACCAAAACCAGATGGTACAAATCTATGCTTTATATCTGTGGTAATTGATATCATCGTTTTACCTGGCACGCGTTAGGCCGAGAGCATAAACGTTCTGACACAATGGTGTACGTAGCCTATACTGGCGGTTCGGTTGAAAGATACAGACAACTGACCCGGCTGAGTGTTTTGACGAGTAGTGTGTAGACACAGTCCTTATTATACTACAACATAACGTGTACGAACAGGATACTTGGTGCTTCTTCTACGGACTATCCTCTGCAGGTAACAAGGATGCCTGAGAATAAGCTTCCTTCCATCGCTAGTCTGCCAATCTGTTGTGTCGTTGTTTTGTCCTGATCTTTACTTATTTACGTTTTGCTTAAAAGAAACGAGAAAATCGATGTCTTTAATATCTAACTTGGCATTGATGTTCACAGCCATAAACAGCTTTCTGTGTTATGCTTTCTTTTTTAGACAGATATATGCAATTTATTATTAGGCCTAAAGTGAAAACTCTCTGGCGGATGCGTAAAAATATCCGAATTCGTTTCATTTGTCCACACCACTTAGGTGATATTTTTCCAAAGGTGGCCTTTATATTACCGTACACAATTTAACCACAGGGAATGGTAAACAAAAAGACAATGCATATCCAACAAAAAACAGCCTTACTCCTCTTGCAGTTTTGCCAATCAATATTAACCCAATAATTAGGACCATGAAATTCCGTAAATCTAACGCAGTTGAAATGTTCTGCTGTCATAAAATCGGTGTGGTTGACGCTATCAGATTTGTATCAAATATTATAGGGAGATGAGTTTATTGTTCATTTGACAGATACAAAGAATGACAGTATATTTGTAATGTCAAAGTCAAAACTGAGCAGAATATGAGCGAAAATCAGCACAAAATAAATTTCAAATACAGGGGAACACCGTGGCCGAGAAATTAGATCTCTGCTTTTCAATGAGTAGAGTAAAAAATGTTTGGTTTGAATTCTATAGGGGGATGGAGAAGATTAGAACCTGCTTGTTTTTCTTATGTCACTTAGGCGTCCCCCGGATTCTCGAGTAAGGAATCCTGACGTCTAGCCTTCTCTTGTTTCTTAGAATTGAAACACACACACACACAAACACACACACACAAAATAAGATGATCGTGGTAGAAGGCTGGAAGAGAGATAAAAACACATTTAAGTTTTTAACCTAGAAATCAATTTTCTTCGTCTCAGAGAGGCACGATAAATACCCAGGTAGTAGTTTTTCTGTTTTTTTTAAAAATTATTTTTGGTCTGATTTCAAGTATTAACATCAGCTTATAACAAAGATGCAGCTTTGTCTTTGTTCTTGGAAGGAGATCTCTGAAATAGGTAAGTCTTCATCACTTCCTTTCTCTTTGTTATTTATCTTTACCATTTTCATTTTATCATCTTCTTTGTCGTGTCGTGAAGCCTCCGCAATCTTATAATTATGGAGCGTCTTTGTTGTTGTAGGCCAACGCTAGTAAGTATGTCGGCTTGTAGTTGTAGATGTAGACAGAGATAACTCTACTTGTTCGTAATTTTACTTGTCATTTGCGATGCTCCCGGGTTTCTTTGTCTCGTTATCACAGACAAGTTAATTTGGTATTTTAAGCAAAATCACATGACCTAGGGAACATCGCTCACATGTGGCTTTGTTTACCTGCTCTGCGCATGGTAGACAAATCTGGACGAATGATGAGCTCTCAGACCTGTCACATCATATAAAGAAATGTGAGCGATGTTCCCTAGGTCATGTGATTTTGCTTAAAATACCTAATTCGGAATCCTTGGTTGTAACTACTCATTCAGTATCTCACGTACACTGTAAATATTGTAAATTTACAGTCATTCGCTGTGAACTTACCATCAATTTACCGTATAATTTACGGCAATTTGTTCTGTAATTTTACGGCACACATTTGATATTTTTGTGGGTGCCAATTTTTTGTCGAATTTTAACACCATAACCTTACAAGCATTTTACTGCAAGACAGTTTTTTACTGTCATTTCACGGCATAACTTTGGCATTATTAGATGAAAAAGTTTTGCCATATTTGTACAGGAAAACATTTGACAGTGTATTGTTTACTCAGACACTGTTGGCTTCATGACAGACTCAGCGCTACACAAATTATGCTAACGATTTAAACGTTTCCCATCCCTCACAGAGTACTACTAACTCATGGTTAGAACAACAATTTTTTTTTTAACTGACACGAAAATGACATTATGGTACTCTTAACCCTAGAACTGTCAAGAGGCCGATTTGCCCAACGACTCAAGCATTGTTAATTACATTGAAAGTAGATTCCAGAGAGCATACAACATAGTACGAGTATGCTACCCTTGTATCCTTATTTAAGGCATGAACCATCAATTTCTGAACATCAGCAATTGTTATTATAGCAACATTAGCATCACTGCAGTCTCTGCTGACACTGTTAGGGTTAATGAATGATTTTTTGACAAAAATCTTCCGGAGTTTACTGCACCAGCTTATCTAGCAGATTTGTTATGCTCTTATGGACCCCCCCTTCCCCCCCCCCCCCCACCTCCCTTGAATGGTTTTTGCACTTGCCGCGCCCTACTAAACAGTTTGAAACTTATACGATCCCCTACTATCGACAGCTTGATTTACTTACATTCTTCCCCGTGATGGAGAGGGAAAGAAACACTGTACCAAAATAGAAAGAAACAAACAAACAAGTATAAAACATGTAATTGATGAGTTGAAATTAATTTTATTCCAAGCCACTTTTCAGCAAGGCCACACGACTTTCTTGCGAGGGCTTGGCGACTCCGACGAGGTTGGGAACCCTTGCCCTACAAACTTAAAATCCAGGGAACCTGGTCACCTTTCCATTCCCCCCCCCCCCCCACCCAAATAAAAATAAAAATGAAACTATGGAAATAGAACATTAACATGTGTAGAGCCTTTGAAACGAAAATCGTTGCGTGCATGTGCAGCTCTTCACGTCTAGAAGCATTTAGGTCAACACCTATTTGTTCAAGGAGCACCTGCGTGAGTAATAATTCGAGCTATTCCCTCACGATTTCTGTCAGTCATGTTTACAAGCTAAATTCCATGTGCCTGGGCAGCATATTACATGATTATTTATGAGAGCACATCTGTTTTCATACTTGTGTACCATAACACTACGAGTTTGTAGCCTAAGCATGCAGGTGCTGTTTGTATTGGCACATAGTTTGTGTGTGGAGCAGTAAAACACTTTGGTTCAGAAAGGCTTTTTTTAACTACTACGTAGCATGGAACAAATGTTCATATTGAGACTATTCCCTTATTGAGGAAGGCATGAGGGAAGAAGTGTTGATCTCCTGCATATTCTTTGAGGCGAAATTCGAGTTTAAAGGACTGATTGGCGTCATTTCTCCAGACCTGTAGAGTGGATTTTTCCGAAACTCACGACATCATGAAGAAAACCCAAAGTTTTGTATATATGCTCAGATGAAATGTCGTTATTATCTCTGACATCTGAGTCTATGTGGCTGAGGCACTGTCTGAATTCTTCTTTTTTCCTTTTTCTTCTTCTTTTCTTTTTCCCCTACTACACTTCTTCTCCTTCTTCTTTTTTATTTTTCGTCATCCTCTTCTTCTTCTTCTTTATCCTCTACTACTTGTTCTTCTACTACCACGACTACTGTAACTACTTCTTCTTCAGCCTCTCCCTCTTCTTATTCATCCTCCACCTCCCTTTCTTCCTTTGCTCCTCATTATCATCTTTCATTCTCCTTCTCCGCTCCCCCCCCCAAAAAAAAAAAATCAAGGCGCTCTGTGTATAAATCTGACATCTACCACTTTGACTTCACGAGCATAGAGGCTTGCCATGAGCAATAACATTCTCGTATGACCTTCAAGTGAAAAGGCCATAGGTTTTTCTTATCCCTGGAAAGTTGTTCTGGTTTTGATCTGTTAAAACCTTTAATACGGCCATAAGTGTCATGAGATTGGGCCTGTTTGTTTTGCTTTGCGGGTTTTCAATATAATGTTTGTCTGTATTTTATATGTCATTCTTTCATCTCCAGAGCAATACTTATTATGTATGTTTACCTGACAGTTTATGCCCTGCCTTCCTTCCGTTCATCCATCCATCCATTCATCCATCCATCCATCCATCCATCCATCCATCCATCCATCCATCCATCATTCATTCATTCATTCATTCATTCATTCATTCATTTATTCATCCACCATTCTACCGATCCACCCATTCATCTATTTATTCATCCATCAATCCAACCATCCATCCATCCATCCATCCATCCATCCATTCATCCATTCATCCATCCATCTATCCATGTATCCATCTATCCACATCTCAACCCACTACCCATCGATCAACCAAACTACCCGTTCATCCATCCATCCATCCATTCATCCATCCATCCATCCATCCCTCCATCCATCCATCCATCCATGTATGCATCCATCCACCCATCTATCCACCCATCCACCCACCCAGCCTACCTATCCACCCATCCACCCCTGACTCTCCACCCACCCTTCCACCGGCCATCCATCCATCTATCATCGTCAGTTCTCATGACAACTGCGGGTTCCAGATAAAGTTGTCGGGCCGATATGCAGAGACGAACTTTGTAGCAGTCGGTCTCTGCTCTTGCGCACGCTATCTCCTAACTAGTAGAGTGCAAATGCATATTATTATATTCAGTGGAATAACTTATGGAATATAACTAGGCCATTCGTTAGATTCATCTATTTACTGTCATGTAGCTAGATGAATGTTAAGTGTCACAGAATAAGCTGCTATGAAGCTGGCATGAAACCAGCCTTCCTTAAATTAGATTAATTTTTATGATCGTAATAATAATAACAACAACAATAATAACCTTTCAGGTATTAAGCTTAACATTGTACAGAAAAATAAGTTATTATTTATTTATTGTTGGGGCTACAACGATTCTATAACGCCATTAAAATTCAAGGCAAAGCTTTACTAAACAGAGTGACATAAAGATAATTATTATATCTTTATTGATACGCAAATACGGAAAGGTTGAAACGTAGAAGCAAGTTTGATGTTTTCGATTAGATGTGAAAATAATATTACAGAGCACAGACTTTAAATGCAGACCAGCTTTCAGTCAACAGAAATGATCCCCGCAAAAGAGCACAATTATGGCACTTGTATGCTAATTTAAGACAATTTGAGGCCGTTTTGACTAGCCCTTTCACTTTTCGTTGTCAAACACAAGAGATGTTGAACGAACAGGCAGTGTAAAGAAAGAAAGAAAACCATTACATTTGTCGTCATTTGAAGGACTGATCACCGAAAAAGAAAGAAAATCATTGTATTTGTCGTCATTTGAAGGACTGATCACTGAAAAAGAAAAAAGATGACACCATTACAATAAGAAGAAAACATTTTCCACAGGCCATGAATTCTTCGGATCTTTTTTGTATGGTACAAGTTACAACAGAAGAGGACAAGGAAACAAGCTGGGGGGACGCGGTGGCTCAGTGGGTAAGGCGTCTGCTCATGGAGCGGTCGGGATCGACTCGCAGGTTCTGCATCGGGGGATGACGGGACACGAAGATCGAAAACCCGCATTTTTTTTTTTTTTTCAGTGACTCAACGGTCCCTGGTTTCCTGTGGGTAGGGAAGCCCGACGTCTAACCTTCTCGGATATGGGCGAATATATTTTGGAGGTCCCATGTGTACGTTACGCACGTTAAAAGAACCCTCTGCAGTTGAACATCGATGGAAGAGTAGGCCTGCGTGCCGCTATTTCTTTCAAAATTTCCAAATTTCAAATTTCTACCCTCAAAATTTCTGAGCAAAAATTGACAACTTCTAGAAGCCGAGATAATCCCACTTTCTTAGGACTGACAGGCTTAAGAAGAAACCAAGGAAGCAAGCAGTTTTTTTTTTTTTTCTTACACGGCATTTTCACCACCCTTTAGTCCTGAAATGATCCGATTAGTCAGTATGGTCTCCTACTCATTTCAAAAGCTATTCTGGGCTCTGGGGGGTAAAGAAATGGCTATTTATGTTTACGTTTGATGTAGTGTGAGTACTTGAGTACCATGTTCTAAAACTTTACGCTGTTTGGAAGGGAATTTTTTGTAAAGTGCACATAATATTATAAGATAAGTGAATCTTTGACCAGATTGTCTTCGTGCCAGTTCTAGACTTAAGGGGTGGAGGTGAAAGGAGGGGGGGGGGGGGGGAGAGCGTCCTGAAATATGGATTTTTGCCTTTCAAAAAATGTGATTTCGGGTTTTTGTATTCTCTTTCAAATCCGGCCTTTCCTGAGTGTACAAAGTGGATATGTCGATCCTGATGTGTTAGACTCATGGACATTCAACTATAGACCTGGTTTACCGTCATCCAGGATTTGGTTCCTTCAGGCAACTACATTTAGTGGTGGACATCAACTGTTTGATTTTATATAAGCAACGAGGACATAAAACACTTGATTATAACCTCTTCCAGCAATATCTTGAGCCCGCCAGGGATGGACACTGGGTGACAACTCCAAGGTGAAAAAAAGCAGATTATGTGTGAGTTTCCGTTAGGTGTTCTAAAATGAACTTTCTCGTCCTATAAATAGTGAACTGCTTATCCTTTCTTTCTGCCGCCTTAGTTATTATGCCCTACTAAAGGTCAAGATATTCTTAGTTTGGACAGAAAAAAAATGCATGTGAAATTTTCGATGAAAATAAAAAATAATAAAATAAAAAAATTTAAAAAATCTAACAAATTTTAAACGCGTTTTCCTCAAAATCCGGTTTTTCGTCACTATTTTGCAACCTACGTTTTTATTTCTAGATCAATTCCAACTTAATTTGGCACACGCTGTTTGCACACCAAGAAATACATAATGTGCAAGACATTCTGTTTGGAACTTTTAGAGAAAAATAGGTTTTTAGTATGAAAAAAAAAAAAAAAACGGCGAAATTTGAAATTTTACTCCATGAATTTTTAAAAAATTTCTATTTTTTTTTTTCATACCAGGAGATGAAAATCCGTAACATTTTAGACAATATATCTGACGACATGGTCATTATCTTTCAAGTTCCGTTGAAATTCGGGGAGATAATAGATATTAAAGTTACTCACTTAGAGACGCCAGGATCCAAGATAGTGATGTTGCCAAGGCAACCGTTTGAAAAAATTCAATTTTTATTCATTGTTGTCCTCTAATTTGAACATGCAGAATCTGATAGAAAAGGTTAAAATCATCTATCTTTAATAATTTTTAAAAAATCACCTTCAGAGTCCAGTCATCCTTCTCACCCCCCAACCCCCTCCCCCTTAAAAAAAAATAAAATAGCATAACAATGATAGTACGAATGTAGAACAATTTTGCAGCACTTATCCCGGTAGCGCTTTACAATGTTATCTATTGTTACCCCGACAGACCCAGTGGAGAGACCCGCTGCGGTCTCAGCTCCCTGGGAAGTATTACATAGCGGCTAATATCGCTCACTATCTAGGAATTACACAGGTGGCTGATAAAAAAATCTTATTCAGGTGAAAACATTGCAGTAGGAAGTTAAAGACTGTCCACATTCGCATTTGTTTGTTTGTTTGTTTGTGTTGGGATTTAACGACACATCAGCACGATTTACAGCTATAACGTGTTCAGCACGGCGAGGACGTTTACACGCCAAAAAAGCTGATCAAACGTACTTAATGTTGTTTTTCTTAAGCCTTTCAATCCTAAGAGACAGGATTATCTCGGCTTGTAGAGGTTGCCAATTTTTGCTGA
>JBCAUA010069065.1:0-11076 GCA_038406235.1 Peronia verruculata
GATAGATAGATAGATAGATAGATAGATAGATAGATAGATAGATAGATAGATAGATAGATAGATAGATAGATAATCTGCTTACTTAGGGATTCCATTCTAGGGCTTGCTTGGCCGTGTCTCTAATTTGGCTTTCTCTGGTCATGTCCTCTCCAACGCCATCTCCACAAAAAATGTCTTTCTATACAGTCATTTGATTGGACTTCATTCTCACAGGTATGGCTCCCTACTGGTGTTTGCAAAGCCCAGTACGAGCTTTTAAAAAGTGTCAAAAAAGGGGAGGTGTCAGACCTCGATTTTTTTTTTCTATCCCAGAAATCGAAAGTACATTCATTTCTGAACAAGTTAATAGCGGTTATATCCTCATTCTGCAAATATTTCTTCATTAAATTCGTTTTTTTTCTGTGAGATAGCTATGCAGATAATAATATATGCATTCAACAGTTCATTTTAAACTCGATGCTCTCGGAATTTCGGCAGTTGCTGGGGGTCCCCCTTGTCTCTTTAAACTTCAATATTTCTGGCTAGAATGAGGCCAGCTCAAAATGATTTTCATCGCCTGAAAGAGCATGAAATAAGCTTTCACATAATACCAAAAAACCTCATATGGTGAAAAATTGACATACGTCTCATTTTGACTGGCTGCGAGACTTATGAATTCTTTTTTTTATGCCACTGTGTTTTGCTTAAAAGAGGGCACCCGTGCAAAGTATCACAAGCAAATCTTAGATCACATCGGCCACACGACGCTTCTAAGGTTAAGATGCAAAAAATAGTAAAAAAAAAAAACAAAAAACGTACTGAAACACAGAAGACAGATCACAAATATGTACAATACCGACACAGAGCCAGTTCTCCCACTAGTTGAGAGACTGGGAGGCACATACACTTAGTTCTACATCGATCACCAGAGGTCAGCATTAAGACAGACCGTGACTGTGCAAGCTTTTGCTCTTCTGCCTACCGGAGAACTACGAGCAGGTGTGGTTGGTTCTCTTCTGTAGTCTCCCTTCTGGTGTCAGGTTGGTCACAATTACCTTAACTTTCAAACTTTTTGCATTGAAGAGCTTCTACAGACTTCAATACAATACTTTTAAAAAGGGGCATCAACAAGAACAACAACAACAACAATAGTAGCGATATCAACATTTACAACAACAACAACAACAACAACAACAACACTTTCAATAACGAGGACAACCACAACAAGAACGATAAAAACAGCAACAGAGTGAAGAAAATGGTGTCCTTTCACTTATTTGACTGTTCTTGCCTTGTGTGGTATCGTCTTGTCTTACCTTGTCTCGCTCTGTCTTGTATTGTTTTGCCTTATCTGACCTTGTCTTACCTTGCCTTGCCTTATTGTACCTGTCTTGCTTTACTTTGTCTAGCCTCAACTTGCTTTGCCTTGCCTTACCCTGCCTTACTTTACCATTGCTTTGCCTTGCTGCCTTAACACCGTACAATGTCTCTGAAAATCCCCTTGAATGATCTGTGCACTGATATTCTCTTATTTTTCATGGTCACAAATTGAAAGTCTCAATGGAAAAACCCGTAATGTCACATTCTGACACTTTTGAGAAGTTAAAGTTTGCCGGCTTTGTGAGATTTACTGTTGATCACTATGTCCGTAGAACCTGTTGTGAGTTCTAGCTTATACATTTGTCTTCATACATAAAAAAGGGCATGATGATTTTTACCAAACTATTTTGAAAAGTAACAATATTAATGTCTGATGTCCTAAAATTTCTTAACTGGGCGTCATGAATTTTTCCATTCAACCCATCGATTGTGCTAGGACCTCGGTCTTCGTTATGTTTCCCCACCCACTCTGCAATATTGTCCGTCCTGAATTCATTACTATTGTGGGCCGGCAATATAACATAAGGGAGTGAAACGTGTCTACATAGTAAGCTGTACTGCAATAATTAAATATATATATATATATTTGGTGTGTAAATTTGACTCACAAGTTTGAGCTGACAAACAGGTTGGTGCAGTCTGACTCGTACAACCTGTTGTTGACATGTGCTGTTGGTGTCCTTCAGATGTTGTAAATTGGTTGTGTGTCCAGGTGGATTAGACAGGACAGAGCCTGGACTGATGAAGGGACCTATACGGTGGTCTATCTTATGTCACTGACTTGTCAAGGAGGGCTCTGGGATAAGCTCTTTGCCACTCTCGTTGGACTCATACATAAAAATCTCTTTTGTATGTATGACACTGAGCTATTGGGTTTTAGTTTAGGTTGCCGTTTTCTATGTGAGATATTTGTTTTTATTTCTAATGAAATTGTATCGCTTCACAAGGCTAGACGACTTTACTTATTAACCCTCTATAAATTAGAGGGATGGTACTTGTACACATTAAGAATGACTTATCAGACATATTTCATTAAGACTTCAAAAAGTGATATCTTTCCATATCCAGACCAATATTCAGTATCACCACAAATTATGGCCTCGTGGTATAGTAAAGCTATAAATCCATAACGATGTTCTTGTTAACCTCGGCGTCAGCCATTTTGAGTTCGCTGACTTTGTGGCAAACTTCGGCCACATGCAATGAATTTATAGAAATTCAGAACAAAACTATCATTTTGCTCTAAAACCTGCTCCTGGTCTGAGAGAGTCAATATCAAGAAAAAGGAAGTAAACTCGGGATATGGAATAGAAATGGAAAAGAAATCTGGTTTTTTTTTCTTTTGCAATATCATTGCCATTTTTTTTCTTTTCCTTCTTTTCATATTTTATTTTATTTTATTTTTTGTTAGTCTCCATTGTTTTTGTCTATGGTTTCGAACTTGTAATTTCTGAGAGGGAAATCAGAATTGAAAGGCCCTTGTTTCTTCACTGGATTGATTATTTCGAGGGAACTACATTGACTGTTAAAAGAAAAATCCGCTATGGTCCACTGGCTATTACAAAGAAACTATATAATATTAAGGGGGGCACAATAAATTACATTGGCAGAAGCTTCTCTTGCCATGAAAATTAAGAGCTAAAGGGAATTACAACATGCATGTCGGCTGCTTGAGGAGACTTACATTGACTGTTATAGGCGAACTACATTGA
The DNA here is from genome assembly GCA_038406235.1 of Peronia verruculata. Classification (NCBI taxonomy): domain Eukaryota; kingdom Metazoa; phylum Mollusca; class Gastropoda; order Systellommatophora; family Onchidiidae; genus Peronia; species Peronia verruculata. The sequence continues at coordinate 3,072 of JBCAUA010069065.1, forward strand.
CTGTCATAGGGGAACTACATCGCTATCACAGAGCAACTACATGGACCGTTACAGAGGCAGTACATTAACTGTTGCAGGAAACTCTATTGGTTGTTACAGGAGAGGAGAACTACAATGACTGTTACAGGAAAACCTTGACTGTTATAGGGCAGTTACACTGTCCGTTACATAGGAACTACATTGGCTGTTACATGGGAACTGCATTGACTATTGTATGCCAACTACAGTGATTGTTACATGAAAATACAGTAACCGTTACATGAGAATTACATTGCCTGTTACAGAGGAACTATATCAATTGCGACATAGCAGCTATATTGACTGTTATCCACCCCAGATGTCAATGATAACCTGGACTGTAGACAAGAATAAAAAAATAACAATAACCAAATCTTTCAAATTCGACCTGTCTATCCGTCGCTCCTTCTCTCTCTCTCTCTCTCTCTCCCGCCCCCACTCCTTACTTTTTCCTTCTGCCATAAACAGGCGTATTTCAAATAAATAAATAAATAAACAAATAAACAAATAAATAAATAATAAATAAATAAATAAATAAATAAATAAATGAACCGATTTCATGACGCATAACCCGTTTTTGAGCATCGTCATGTGATGTCACAGAGCATTTTAAACAGGAGTTTTCTAAGTTTTGAAAAAAAATTTTGCTCTCTTTCATCTTCCACCCCCAACCACTAATCTCGATGACCTTATACATCGAATAACAACAGCGGTCAACTCAGTGGCTCATGATATGCTGATAGACGTTTGGAAAGAAAGGTGTAACAATATTGGAGATTTATAAGACAGGAAATAAAAGTTAATCGTGAATAGAACACTAATGACTTGGTTGGGGTTTTCTATTGCTTTTTCTTATTAAAATTATGCCAAATGAAATAGGTTCATTATTTTTAATAATCCATATAGTAAAATTGTTTGTATTTGCAACTCCCCCCCCCCCCTTTCTTCCGTCCTACTTCACATCCCGATCTCCTCGTGTCCGCGATCTCCCTTCCACCAAGAATAATTCAGTTTAGTTTTTTTTTTTTTTTTTCTCCCCAGGTCCACATAAGAGCTCATTTTGGGAGGAGAAAGAATTTGAGTCACGGGACAAGATGGAGCCCGCGGAGAGAGAGAGAGAGAGGGGAGGGGGGTGGGGTTAGGGGAGAGGTAGGGATATGGAAGAGAAAAGAGAAAGAGGAGAGAGAGAGACAGACACTGAAAAGCTAGTGGCCGGAATGACGTCACACCAGTCTGGCTGGCCCGGGGGACAAGCGGGGCCATTGATAGATGGTGACAGGCTCAAGGAGCCCAGTGACAGTAACAGTTGTCTTTGCCTGACCCAGCGGCACAGTGGGTTCTCTCCCCATGGTCCTAAGAAGGAACACTTTGTTCTCTTCCATCGCTCAGTCAGGGACAGTTTGTCTCCCTTTGCCCAGGGACGGTAACAGTTGTCTCCCGCGGCCCCGAGCGACACTCAGTTGTCTACCGTAGGCCCAGGCTGTCAGTTGGTGGTACACCTGGCCGCTGGAAAAGGCTTGGCTTGCCTCACTAAGAACAGCTAGCTAGGCCGACTGTGCAGTTTGTCTCCAGTCCCGGAACATTATGTGAGGTTGTTTATTAGTTGGACTAGGTAAATTTGACTAGTTTTCTCTCTACCGAAGTGTGGTGCTATTTCATTCAAATAATAGTATGCCTTGTCACCTGTTATTATCTTATTCCGTTGAAGACGTATTGTAAGTTCATCTCGGATATTTAGTTTGTCTTTACCTTTGTCGTTGTAAATTTATAATGAATCGAAGGTCCTCAGATTCAAGTTAGCTTGAGGAACAGTAAAACAATGAGCAACTGACATGTGGAAGTCTGTAGTGTAGACTCAGGAAACCTGGAACTGTTGAGAGCCATTAATATTCTGATTGTGTGTTTCAGTACATAGTTACCTTACTATTTGTCTGGGTTTGTAACCAGATATACTGCATCAACAGCTACGGTCCTGCTCTCTATAGTTCTTTTGTTGTGATATCAGCCGCTTATTCATCTTTCCACGTGTGGTAAGCTATAGCCTTGTTCTATAGGTTTGTAAGCAATTTGCTATAAGATGCAGTGACGCACTTCTCCCTTTGTGTTGAGAATCAATGTCTTCTGCAATCAGATCTGTGCGTCTCAATGTTATTAAAAAAAAAACAACCAACCAACCAACCAACCAACCACAACCAACCAACCAACCAACCAACCAACCAACCAACCAACCAACCAACCAACCAAACAACCAAACAGCCAACCAACCAACCAACCAACCAACCAACCAACCAACCAACCAACCAACCAACCAACCAACCTACCGACCAGCCAACCAACCATACAAACACACTAACAAACGAACAAACACACAAACAAACGAACACACAAACAAACAAACAAACAAACAAACCCACATGGTAATGAAGTGCTCCTCTTTTATTGCCACCATTCAGTGTATTATTTGCACCTTTTTCCATGGCAGCCTTTGCACGTGTGAGTTTGTGCACAGGCTTGGAAATGAAATATATATTATCGAAGTGCTATGATAAACACACTGCTATCAGTTCATTGTGGAAGAAAAATATTTCACAATGCTACATATCGCATTCTCCATTTAATATTTTCCAGTCAATAGGTTCTCAGATCTAGTTTTGGGTTTTTTGGTAGCTAAACAATACCTTGCGAACCGGTGACGAACCTTATCATTGGATAGCATTGATGTTGTTTGCGACACTGGCAGATAGCAATGACACTGTTTTATGTCTGTTATTAGCAGATAGCTTAGCACTATTTGTATTGCTAGAAGGTAGCAGGGGCTCTGTTTGTGTTTATCCGGGCGTAAAGATACACTACCATAGATAACCGTCTACAACATTAATTTGGGCCTTAGGGTATGTCAAAGTGGGCCATTACTGTGGAGGATTGAGTCGACCTGGAGGAGATAGGAACGGTATATTATTATTTTATATGATATTCGGGAGGGGTTGTTTTGCTGATTTTATCGACTGATCTGTTGTGACCTCTAGTAAGGATCGGATCCGCCTTTGCAACTTTGCTTTGTGTCGGTTCATCGTGATTTGCTCGCTTTTGTTGTCCGTGTTGAACTATTACGAGATTACAACAATTGGTTTGATGTGTTGAATGATATGGCATGTATTTCCAGCTGATTGCCGCTCCTAATAATAACATTGAACAGGGCAATCTATACCTTTACACTGGCAGTGCTCACTTAATTTCATGACTATGTTTCTGGCTGTTTCCTGGTGTTTGCCTGAAAAGTCAATGTAGTTGTTTCTCTGTGATTTTCTTGATGGTTATATTATTGTCATCATTATTACGCCCTATTTTAGAGGTGTGTGTGGGGGGGGAGGGGGGGGGGGGTAATGAGGGAAAAAAAAAAAAAGATTGCCTGTCTTTCTCCGGTCTTTGTATTTCTCAAAAGCAAAGATTTCCCCCCGCTGTTGCCTCTGTCACAAAATGATGTTTCTTTAAAAGCACAACTCACAGAATGACCGGACATGCCACAAGAGATTGAGGATCCCATATGTGCAGAGATATTGCAATGAATCTGATTCCTTACGGTCGACAACTTCATATCATCCTGAGGGGCAAAAATTAAAAATAACAATATAGAGCATTTATATAGCGCTTTATCCCCGTCTTGTACAGGCTCTAAGCCCTTTACTATCTATTATTTCCCCGACAGACCCAAAGAAGGCACCCATGAACGTTCTCAGTTTCCTGGGAAGCATAAAAGGCGGCTGCCTGTTGGAGCTCAAATCCTTATCAATCTAACAATATCAATCACTGTCTGGAATTGTGTATAAATTGCCTTTCCCAAGGACAAAATGTCGAGACCAGTCAGAATTCGAACCCGGAACTTCAGATCCCGAGTCCGACGGTTCAATCGCTAGGTCACCGACACCATGAGAAATAAATAATGATAATAATAAAAAATAATAATAAAAATAGTTACAGTTTCTGATTCTTCATGGCCATAAAGCGGGGCTTTCGGAGCGGAATTTTAATGCAAATTAAAGGGCTCTATCCGTTAAAGCCACTGGTAAAACACTCTGTAGGATACCCTAATAATCCTTCCAGCCTATTGTCAATGATTGTGCAATTACTACTTCAGTGGGTCGGCTTGTGATATCCATGTTGCATCTACACCATAAAGCACAGACATTATTGGCAATCGAAGGGTGCAGGGATCATCACATAACTAGTCCAACACCTTTTGACACCCCCCCCCCCCGTTTTTTTTTCTTATCTCCTCTCCTATCTGGTGGGACATGCAATCTGCAATTAAAAACGGTGGTTAAAAGGTGAAAGTTTGAAAGTTGGATACGAAGGAATTGAAATTAAAAAGATAAAAAAATAGAAAACTAAATTACGCAGACCTTGTAACGGACAGAACATATTTAAAGTGTAGGCAGTAGAAAGATATTTCACTCCGCACTCACTGAAATTCAGTAGTGTCACAGGGTTAAATTCATTTTTTTTTTTTTTTGTTATAAGCGCTGGAAGGGGCCTAGGGATAAGCTCTCCGAGTCAGAAACACCGATACACCCATGACGAGATCCAGCCAGTATCTCATGTATTGCGTACATCGATGTATACAGTATCAGGTGTGCACATGCCTGGGATAAACTTAAAGACTGTGGCAAGAAATGAGATAACCTCAGGCTTAGCCTGCGGATAAGTTTCGGTAATGTCTGCACCTGTGGGGAGTTGATTTTTATCTACAGTGTGGGTATTTTTGCACAGGTGTTCAGGAGAACGGGTAAAGGTTCAAGCCCCAAGGTGACAGGAAGACCGAAAAATCTCACACACGACGCATACGCTCAGTAGCATTTTTTATCTTAACTGCAAGTCATCAGAACTTTAGAAACCTGTCTTTGATTGTCCCCGAAGAGTAGCTGATTACGCTCTGCATTCCACAGAGAGGGAATCAATATTTTCTCACTTGTATTATTCTGTCACAGTATTTGTCAGCCGTTTTTTTTTTCCTGATCGACTTTTTGTATCTCTTTCTTCACATTTTTCTTTTCAAAGGATATCTTTCACTTTCACAAGTACTTTCTTTTCCACTTTGTAAATGTAGATGATCACACACAGAGTACCTTTCTCGCTAGCTGAAATACCAGTACTTTAATGATGAACTTATATTGGCAGGAGTTTTGGACGACTGAATTACCTAATTATTATCACTTTATTAGATAACTATTGACAATTATGTGTATGTCATCAGCAAGCCTTGATAGTCTAACTCGGATTTCATTCTTCCCTTGACCTTGTCCACGACACTTTAAGAAAAAATAAAAACATCTTTCATTTGCTCAGCTCGTATATAACATCACGGCGAAACGCACCTCGTTTTATCTATGATTTTTCAGAATATACAGACAAGGATATTTACCATTATTTGTAAAAGCTGATAGACTTATCATTAGGAACAAGCTTAGTTTACTGTGGTAGGCTTACATCTGGAAAAAGCTTTGGCTTTAGACATTGCACCATATTATTATGCAGGTAGCCGGACCGACCAAATACATGCAGAATGTATGTCTTCTCTGCCCCTTCATTATGTGAAGTTGCTTGTTAGAGGGACTAGGTAATTTTCAGCACATTTTTTTTTTCTCCTATGAAATTTTGTGACATGTCATTCAGGGCAGCTCAATATCTATGTGCCCCGTCACCTGCGTTAACTCGTCTCTGCAATATGTGCAGGACTGCGCTGTTCTCCAGCTGGATCTCTGGCGTATTTTTGTTTCTTATGATGAGCTATCGGAAAGAATATTAAAAGGAAGATGATGTCAGGAAGTGCACTAACTTTTGGAATGAAGTGATAAATTTATTGACGCCGACTATTAGGGCCTAATGATACAGTTAGAACTGGGAGTCTATTTGGTTCCATTGGTGCAGCCCTATCTTTGTCCCAGTGTAACAACTCTATTGTACACACATAGTTACATAATGTGCCAAGATGGTGTCCTTACCCCTTCTATGTGGCGAAACGTTTTTGCCCATGCTTCCTCTTTGCATCACTAGCCCAGATACTGACTCGGAAATTTTATTTTACGATGAAATAGCAAGGAAACTTTTGATTAGTGGCTTAAACTGTGCAGAGGATGACAGTCAATGATCATGGTGCTCATCTGCCCTTGTTGCGAACTCTTTTCACAACTAATTTAGGTGGGGGGAGGGGGGTATAAAAGACAACTGTTCTGGGGGCGCTGTGGTGGAGGAGTTAGTGGTCTGCTCTTCGGCGAAAAACTTACGTCCCGGTTTCGAAAGTCGAATCCGATCGAGCGATGGAAAGATTGAAAGTTTTCTTTCAGTGACTTAACAATTCTGCTGGCTTCTTGGGTAGGGAAGTTCGGTATCTAGCCTTCTCAAATAATGCCAAATAATTACGTTTCAGAGGACTCATGTGTATGTTGGGCAAAGAATCCGTGGCAGTTCCAAGTCGGATGAAGTGTAGTCTGGCAAACTTTCAAACTGCAGATTTCTGCCGGCAAAATTTCATGTCATTAAAACTGGACACACACTTAGAACCAAGACAAATACAACTTTCCTCGTAGTGAAAGACAATATTGTATGACATAACAACAATAATGATAAAAACAGCTCTTTTCTTCTGTCCTGAAGAAGAATCAAACGGTTCGATAATCTGAAAATCTATTTTATGCTTACCTTTGTTTGTTTGTTTGTTAGTTAGTTTGTTTGTTTGTTTTCAATTAAATTTGTAGTAAAAGCGACAATAAGTTTGTGATCTTTTGTGACACTCCAGTAAAATGATTATGGTGATCATGGAGAACTTTTCCAGTCTCAGTGCCTGTGTCTGAGAAATATCGATTTCATTTTACATTTACTGGCATATCATCTCAACATGGCACTATTGTATTGTTAATCCGATTAGTGGAAATTTGCTTTTATCAGCCGAAATGTCAGATAGTGATGTGAGGCAAACTAGGTGCTTCTTAAACGATTCCTATCCATCTAATGTGAATAAAGTTATTGACAAAGACTTCAGTTCAAATCTCTCTAAATAGTGCGACCTTTTAAAGCTCGCTAGTTGTCTTACAAAGCACTGAGAAAATTGTAAATATCTCGGGCCCACTAAAAATAAGTTGTGTGTCGTTGGATTCCAACACAGAAATTATTGACTAAATGTGATGAGGGTGATCAGATCTAGATGTTTTCATACTGCAAACACTAATAGAATATTCCTTTCTGAGTAAATAAATAGTGCTCTCATAGGCAGATTGAAAGATGTTATGAGATGAGCATGTGAATTTATGAACTGAGCTGTTCATTTTTGCCGATTTTTGTCCAGATTGCAGTGTTGAGGAATCACTCAATGTAATTGCAATGCAATGTAATTGGATACAGTCAAGCTATAGTTGAGTACAGTCAAGCTGTAACTGGATACAGTCAAGCCATAACTGGGTACAGTCAAGCTGTAACTGGATACAGTCATGCTATAATTGGTCTCAGTCAATCTGTCATTGGGTATAATCTAGCTATAGTTGGGTACAGTCAAGCTGTAATTGGGTACAGTCAAGCTATAGTTGGGTACAGTCAAGCTGTAATTGGGTATACAGTCATGCTATAGTTGGAGACAGTCAAGCAGTAATTGGGTTCAATCGAGCTATAGTTGGATACAGTCAAGCTAACTCATTTTTTGTTTCTTACAACATGAACACGTATGAATTAAGGTTTTAAGTGATAGCAATAGATCTAATTCAGTTTGCCGGAAGAATAACATATTATGGCTCACTTTGACCAGCTGTGCTGCAATACAATTGTATGGTGTTAAGACTCTCTTTGAACATTAATTTGAATCTGAATACTACCATCGCATTACTTCACCTTTCATGGAATTGGCATTTGAGTCAGCGAGCCATTTTTTTTCAGCCGGCTGGGTTGCTTCCTTTTGTATAGACAGGGGAAAAAAATCCTCTGGGGGGGGGGGGGGGGGGGG
>JBCAUA010069087.1:0-11075 GCA_038406235.1 Peronia verruculata
TTTTCTCTAAAAGATAAAGAAAGATAAGGCTTGAAAGAGAACGAAATCTGACGGCCATCGGAAGCCCTAGTACGGTAGGAGCAATCTCGAAATTTGCTTTAAAAACAAAAACAAAAAGCAAAAAAAAAAGGGGCAAAAAAACAGGAGATATCATCTGTGCTTCGTATATAAGTAGGTGAATAAATAAATAGGTGACTGAATCTTCGTCATAGTAGCAACAATAAATGTGACGCTTTTCGTTGTTGTTATTGAAGTTGTTGTTGTTGTTGTGCAGGAATTAACTGAACGAAGATGTTTCCCTCTCAAAACCGTTTGTTGATGTAAAATTTGCAACATATGATATTCATAGGGATTGGCAGGAGTAGACCTCAATTTCGTGCCTAGTGTAATAAAAGGGGGTGCATATTGCCGCAGGAGCATATTAGAACAGCCCACACGCAGAGGGTATTTGGTAACTGAGCAGAACAGCCTGGGTGTGTTACCTGGGTGTAATGGCAGGACATCCCACAGCTGTACTGCCCGTAACTGTACATGTCCTTCTCATCGAACCATCGCATCACAGCATTTCCGGTCAGCTCCAGTTCCGGCCCTTCCATAGAGTTCCAGGCCAAGTTCTCTCCCCTGCCGTCTATCAGTTCGTGCTCGAAGACACAGCCCTCGGCCCATTGTCTGGCTTGACGCTCCAATTCCATATCTGAGAACAATAATACAATACATCATACTCATCAAGAACCAAGAATGAAAGCATGTCATGTGAACAACACACACATTTTTTTTTAAACAATTATTTCTCAGCTCCAATAGATCATTGTGCTCAGTTGTATTACGTCCCTTTACAAGACAAAAGAGGGATTGAACAAGTAGTGTAAAGAGGACAAAAATCAGTTTTGTGCCCTTTGCTCGAAACAGACACCATGAAAAATTCCACAAAAAAGTATGATATGGGAAAAAAAAAATGTTTTCTTCTTATTGTTAGAATTTTATCAAATTTTTTGGCGATCAGTCTTTCGAATAGAAAGCAGTAAAAGAATCTTTTCCTCTCTTCACCGCTTGCTCAACACAACTTCCGTCTGGCAAAGGAAAGTAAAAGTCTGGTCAAAATGATCTCCCCTTACACAAATCCCTCTTTTGGAAATTGGCAGTGCAGCGCCACTGTACTTCCCCGGATGTACATTAGGTACCCGCTTAACAGATGGGTGGCCTGAGGAAAATTGTGAGGTTAAGTATCTTTCCTAGGGATACAACATGCAACCGTTGCGATTCAAAACAAAGTCCTCTGATTCCAAAGGCCGCAGCCCAAATCACTGAGCTAACATCCCAAACAAAACACTGTCTCTAAGTTTGCTACTTTGTTGCCGTTGTTTTCATATTATTATACGGTATCGTTTTCTCTTGTTCTACTCACCGTAACTGAGCTCATTCATGTAACAACCGCCCTCCCCTCTCCTCAGGTCGTTGTGCAAGTCCAGGATAAAGTCTCTGGCCCCTTGGTCCCAGTTCGACACAGCCAAGAGAGCTGAGGGCAGCATCGATACCACCAAAATCGTCAGAGCAGTCATGGTGAAAATTCTGTTTCCTGAAAAATTTTCACATTGTGAAGATCTGAGCCCAATAATTGCTCAGCAATCTAAATATCAGTAATGTTCTGGAGAAATCGACCAAGTATTGAATAGTTTGCCAATACGACAAAGAACAGGAACATGTTTTTTTTTATTAGTTCTTTAATTCTTCTCGCTATTTAAAAAAAAAAAAAAATTAAAAAACAAGGATAAATGACTCGAATAAATCATAAATGTCTGAGAGATATCAACGCTTTATGACATGCAGATTGACAGGAAATTAAATATTTTCGCCATCTTAGAGTTTTCTTTTTTTTTTTTTTCATAACTCCATTTATGTTTCATCTTCTAAATAAATAAATAATAAATACATAAACAAATATTGTGGCCAATAGTAGCTCTTAAATGGACTGAATTCTTGTGCTCATCTCAGAAATCCGTAGCATTCACTCACGATTGCAATTTAGCCCTTCCAAAATAAAATGTAGGGAACAAAGACAGTTAACATACTCACTAGGGCGTCAAATTAACACTGTTGGAAGACACGACACCTCGGGTGGTCTGCGGCCGTAGAAGTTCAGACCTCCTGGAAGGATTCTGGAGTTTTATGCTTTCCTGACGCCCACTATAGTATAGTTTTCACACTATAATCGCGTGTAATTAATTTGTTGCTTAGCAAAGTTCTGTTATTTCTACCGTGAGAATATCAGACATTTGCTAATTCGTGATTAAGCATCGAAACAACCAGATGCGCAAATTATAGTCTAGAGTGGCTGCGTTTTTAGCCACCTGCGTAATATATTACCAATAGTTCACGGCATCTAACCACAAATGAGTCTGTTTTACGGTCAAGGTCTCAAACATTTACTGACCTTGGGGTCAAGGACATGTATATTAACATTCCCTTTCAGTCTGCAGAGGTTATGCAACACGGCCAAGTTCCCATATTCTTGTGGTGATGACGTAGACTGCCTTGGGTAGGAATGGCACTGACATGAACTTACTGTAGCGCCCTTTCGCTACCGTGTTGGTTTATAAGTTATGTAATTTTCCATATTATATTATATATTATATATATTAACTTGACCGAATAGGTGACGGTAAAAATCCCCGCATCTTAGATCTATAGCTTATCTATCACACTTTAAAAAATTAATATGCTTAATATCAGAAACAGCATTTGGAATCACAACTCCACTGAAAAGGGAGGATTTTTATTTCGTCCAAGTTCCGAGGCTTATTTAAATCCTCTTTTCTTTTACCCCCATAGGAAAGGTCTGCAATTTGCTGAGAACTGGTAAAATGGTGGCTAGATCATTTGACTCATAGCGATTCGTTTCTTTCTTTATCGTCTTTACGACAGAAGACCAGTTTAAGTTAAGGATATTTCGTCATTGCTGTTTCCAATATGAGACGATAGCAAACATCAATACATAAGGTTTGAAAAAAGATGTGTAGAATCAATGAATCACTTCTCTGTGTCCGCAATGTCCACAGACGACAGACTGAAACGTAAGAACTAACCAGACGCCTAGCGCCGCAGTTGATCAGTGTCCGATTATCACAGTTAAGCAACGACAACCTAGATGAATATTTAGCTAGGTAACATCTTGGCTCAGGTGGAGTTCACCAATCTTGCTTGGCCATTTTTTTTTTCTAGGAGGACAACTTCAAACTCAGATCTGTCCAGGATGGATGGTCTCCGCCATTTCCAAACGCCCAACACCCAACAAATGATGAAGAGGCAACAAAAGATTGAACTGACAACATTCAGGAATGGACAAAAAGAATATTTTGTTGAGACAAAGGCCATGACTCACAGCCTTGAGGGATGGAGAAGATTAGAGCACAACTCATCAGAAGGCGACTTAATGACTTCAGGCGGATAGGTCTTGCCTTGGTCCCTTAGACATTAGTTCGTAGGGGCGCCTCTACAGGCCTGAGATTTAACAAGCCAGTCTAAGCAGTCAGCCGGGCTCCTAACCTGGGAAGTTCAGGTTGCCAGAAAATGTTTCAGGTTGCCGGACCCTTTGATCGAAAATGCAGTTCTATTTTAGATTGCCTTACTATTGCTAATAAACAATACTTTCAATAACAACAATGTTTCTGCAGATTATTTTTAGAAAACAACTTTATTCTCTGTTTTTATTGATATACCGTTCTGTACAAAATATCTACCAATGGCGGTAATTTTTAGGTTACTAGCCGGGCAAGTGGTGCCGTAAATCGAGTTCGCCAGACACCATTTTTAGGGGCCATTAGCGAGTTGGCGAACGTTAAATCTCAGGCCTGTTAATGTAAGTGATCATCAAATGAAGCAGTGCAGAGGCTACACACTTGGTTGGATTGTTACATCTAACACCTTTCAGTAGTTTTTAATTTTTATCAAATTTGCTTTTTTACAATAAGTTGTGTACCTGATTTTTTTTTATCAACACTATCAAACTATCAATCACAATGAACTAGGATTAGGTTTAATAGATTCACTTTCATAGAATTCATTAATAAAACAACTGGAACTGCACATAATGCCAAACAGTCTTTATTAATGTACATATAAATTATTTACATTTTATTTATGATCTTCAGATTTTACCACTAGATCTAGATCCATAGAATGATGGCTTTTTTATTTTTGTAATTCTGAGATCATGGATATAATGTGAATAATTTTCACCCAGCTGAAGTAAATCAAATTTATATCATAATATGTCATTGAATTTTCTCTCCCATTCTTTCAGGAGTGGTTTATAGGATGGATGGTGAGGGATAGATAGACACTGGTTCCTTCAATATTAAAACTGATTTTATTTTTCTGGTCCTGAAATTATGAAATTCTGAAATCTATTACACCTGTCTCCCAAATTTATTTAATTTTTGTTTTTGTTTTATTTGCAGGATTACAGTGGATTTATGGTATTTCTTTCTCATATTGGGGATCCAAGATTTGCATTTACCATCTACTTTCCAGTAACTTATTTTATTCATCATTCAGTCGGCAAAAGAGTGTTGTGGGCAGCTGTTATAGCTGAATGGTTGAATGCTGTGTCAAAATGGTAAGCACAATCATCACGGGCTATAGAGAGCTAAAAATATGTGAACTACCTCGTAGAGAGAAAGCAGAAAATGTATTTGTTGAGTTAAAAAAACAGGAGAGATAAAGAAAATCTTCTCGTAGTCTTTGAAAAATATGGGAGAATGGATGTTGGGAATATATGTGTTGAGCATATGAGGAGTATTACATTACATTATCACCTGTGATTGTACAAATGGACATATACAGTCCAGTCCACTTAAAGTCAATCTCTCGGCACCAAAAATCAAGTGTTGGCTTTAAGCAAGGTTGGCCTTATCATTTTTCTTGGGTTGGAATCTCTGGCGGGCACAGGAGGGTAAAAATAAAGTTGTATAATTATTTACATTTCTTGGTTTATGGCTAGAGTTGGTCATTTGGAGTTAATCTCAAGCAAAATCTCCTCTGAAGCCTTTGACATTACCAGAAGCAAAGTTGTGAAATATAAAGGGGAGAAAAAATGAGACTGATGAAAGAGATCGATTTTAACTCAGAATTTCCTTTAAGCGAGTTGACTGCTCATGGACTGCAGGGTAGTCTGAAAGAATGTCATCAGTGGCTCAAAATTTCACTTTGATTACTGGGATCAAGGATTATATGGCTGAAATCCATCATCCTCATCATGTCAGTATTTTGAAAATAAATCACCACACAAGTTTCAAAATGTTTTTCTATGGAGCACTTTATAAGATTGAGTTGCTAAATCCTTTTTTCTTTATTTCTTCCCAGGCTTCTGCATGGAGAAAGACCGTATTGGTGGGTTCACGAAAGTGGCTTATACAAGAAAGAAGAAATTCCAAACCTGCGACAGTTCAACATCACTTGTGAAACCGGACCTGGTTAGTGCCTTCAGTGATGCTCAAGACCTATTTTTACATTTTGTTTTTCATCATTTTCTCACACACATGTAGGTGTTATCACTTTTGGAGGGGGAAAACACAGGTATCAGTTTGCATAATTTGACCATTCTTTCTAAGCCTCATTTCAAATGTGTTGACAATAAATTTTTGAGTAAATGACAGAATGGCATTTCTCTGACAGGATTTGCTTTATTTTCTGTTTTTCTAGGTGAAGTAAAATTCCTTATCTTTTTATAGGAGTTATACATTTCATAAATTGTTCGTTTATCTGTCTTTGAGTACATAAATTTGAATGCTTTTCTTGGTTCTATTTTCTCCAGGAAGTCCATCTGGTCATGCCATGATCACCTCAGCTGTCTGGTACATTCTCATCTCTGATTTCTTGCACTACAAACAGATCAACAGGTGAGAAAGAATGGAGATGTCAGCAGGTGCCATTACATACAATACCTCATGGAATGATGGGGAGAACAGGTAGAAAAAGAAGTGGAAGTGATGGCTGATGTTGACTGCGTGATCAGGCCACATTTTTGACTAACCTTTAACCATTTCTTTGTTTGGCAAAGATGATTTGACATGGAACTAAGTGTCTGAGATGACAGCAGTTTGTTCCATGTACACATCATCATGTTCAACACTTTTCAAATGGATATTTTCTTTCCTCACTTTCATAGAAGATTTTTTATTTACCTTGTTTGTCTTTGATCAGATTGTGAACTCATATGGTTTAAGATACAAATAAAACAAATTTTATAATCTCTTGAAAGTGTTGATGGTGTAAACATAAACAATGAATCAAGGGCATGACTTTCTGTCAGGGTCTTATCTACATGTTAATATTTTGCTCCTCTTATGTTGATTTTGGAGGGAGGGAGAGGAATGTCATCTACCTGCTTGAATTTGGAAGCCTTTACCAAGCTATTTTGTTGTTCTCTTTTCTTTACAGTGATTACTCCAAAATTTTCCTCAGACCTCCAACTATCTTAGGTATATAACCACATTGCAAAAAGAGGATAAAGATGCCAATGTATATCAAACCACATAGCAAAAAGAGGATAAAGATGCCAATGTATATCAAATCAGATAGCCGCTATATTATTATACTTATATGTTTTTACCTTGCTTAATACGCTTTTATATGGTCAGGTTTTAATTCTTTACCTACAGTGTCTTGGTACGGCTGATGTGCTGGATATGCTACCTCTCCCTCATGTGTGCAATCTGCGTCTCCCGTCTGTTTATAGCCACCCATTTCCCTCACCAGGTGGTTGCGGGCATTTTAGTGGGTATGTTCACCCAGAAAGTCTTGGTTGACTTTTGCTGCAATGCTCAGGTTTCTCTAATCATGTTTATTAATGTTCAAGAAATTACTCCAGGCTGGTATAATCCAGGGCTTGGGCATCTCCTTTCTTAATTTATCTTTATCAAAAATCTCTAAGACATTAATTGTAAATAATTGAATTTTTTTTTTTTTTTTTTTTGACTATGAAAAATTCTCTTTTCTATATCATTATAGTTTTTGTTTTTGTCACTTGACTCTATATTTGATTTGTTCCATTTCCAACTTGCATGTTTTTCAAGCTCTCATAGTCAAAAATTGTCAGTGGAGTCTCCCGTTTTTTGTTGTTGTTTTTTTTTTAAAATTCCGAGACATTTTACAAAATTACTAGCTGATTGGCATGCTAATATGACAATACTTTCTTCACATGATTGTATGTTTAAAGTATATTTAAATAACATTGAAATATGACTATTTTTTTCTCTTACTCTCTCATTTGCCAGGTATTTTGCTAGCTCAATTTCTGAACTCACTGTCTACCTCCAGCTTAACTTTACGTCACCATGCTACTGTAGCTGCAGGACTGACAGTTTGTGCAGCTTTGACTTACCTCCTGGTCAGTGGTCTTGGCTTTGACCCCTTGTGGTCAGTGGTGGTGGCCAAGAGATGGTGTGCCTTTAGGGAATGGGTATTGCTGGACACCACGCTTTTCTTCTCGTTAGTGCGTGACATATCAAGTCTGTTGGGTAAGCCATCTTCATCTGTGTCTCTTTATTTTTTTAAAACAATTTTTGCCCCGGTACTTATGTTTTTGTAATGGCGTGTAATCATATGACACAGAACAGTGAGAGAACAGCAGGAAAGGAAGAGTGGAAAAAGATTGAACTCTTTCTTCATCTTTTGCTCAGTCATCATGTCTTACTGAGGAGCTGCCATTGTTCACAGTTGTAGATTTCTGTGCAAACAGATTACAGTGACAAACATCGCATTGTTCTCCCATGTCAAACATTGGCACACAAGGCAGGGACTAAGGCTCTCCATTATTCTGTATCCATGGCCATCTGCTCAGCTTTTCAAAGTTCTCAATGTTATTTTTCTTTCTTCAGCTCAGAATAGCCTTCTAAGGGTTGTTTTTGGTTTCCCTCTTTTTTCTTTGAATTTTGGCCTGCTGAATTGATACTGTATTTTGGGTTTTCTTTTTTATTCCCATGACCATATTTTCATCTTTTGATGACATTTAATTTCTATAACTGTTGAGCAGTTTCCCCCACTTCTCGTTTTTTAGATTCAGCCCATTTGAATTTGATGCTGCATAGAATCTTTCTGAGGCATTTGTTTTCAGAGGTGTTCAGTACATTGTTAAACAAGTTTTGATAATTTATTTCTCTTAAAAGTAATTGTAAGTACTTCTTGATATTTCAAAATGTTTATGTATAATCAGGGAATTCCTCTATTGGGGCAGATAAAGCTTAAAATGTATTGCAGATATCAGCCTGTAATGATTTAGGTTTAGGATTTGAGTGAAAGTTGGTAAATTTCACTGTGGGGTGGGGTTCTCCAAAATGTTCCACATATAGTTCATTTTTACGATTATTTTTTTTCCCTTTTTTTTTCTAGGTCTAGGCATTGGTGTCTGGCTGTACCCACAACCGGCCAAAGGGACAGATAGCACTGGCAGAAAGTTGTGCCAAGCCATCTTAGCTTTGGCTGTTACCATGACATCTGACAAACTGAAGCCAGCCCATGACAATCCTTTGGTATTCTATGCCCTGGGCTTTCTCAAATATTCCCTCACCACTTGTTTTGTGTCTGGTGGTATACCTATCCTCTTTAAAGTTATAATGTAATATTACATCCATGTTATGCAATCTGATCTCTACGTTAATGATTCTTTTGATAGTTGAATATGTTGATACTCAGTGCTGTCAGGTTAAAATCATCTCCAAAGAAATGTTGAAGCACGTTTGTTTCAGCCAAGATTCATATTCAGCACTGTTTTGGGCTTAATTGTTTTTGTTTTCTTCATACTTATGGAAGTATGTGCATTGATCTCCAGATTAGGGGAAACATAATGTCTCATAACAAAGAAGTGGCGAAATCTCATTTCATGGAACATATTTTGAAACAGCTTTTATAGCTTTTAAAAGCACCACTGGATTCATCATTAACGCCATAGACTTCCAGTTGATTAACTGCCAGTTTCATCCCCTCTATGCTGCCGCAGATGCTTTCATGTACACTAGAAATGAGTATTTCCGTTTACTAAAATTTACTATGTTTGAGGAAAGAAAAGGTTTGAATGAAAGATCATTGAAATGAGTGCAAATACTTATTTGCCGTAGAAGTTCTGGCTATTTTTGTAGTCATGTCAGTGCAAGGCAATGGGACCAGACTAAAATCTCTATCGAGCATACAAAAAATATTTATATATATAGAATGCAGATATCTGACTTCAGGATTCCTTTTTTTTTCATTTTGAGTACATATTTGAGAACAGGACTGTGGCTTTCTAATATCAACATTTGTCCATGAACAGGAGTCAGTGAAAATTGGCTTTCAAATATGTCTTGTGCCCAGGGCAAAGGGCAAATGAGTCGGAAGTCATGCAAAGTGATCTCAAGTTTTGTCCATTTCTACCTATTGTCCGACTAAGGTACCAAAATTTATACCAAAATTCTTATTTTCTTCAACTTAAAAAAAAGTTAAACTTTCATTTTGTGAAAAAGAAAAAGAAATAAATTTTTTGCCTGAATTAATGAATTCTTTACATTATTTTTACACACAAAAAAATCTAACTACAAGTGTTGAAGAAATAACCAAAAGTAAAAATTCAACTTTTGATGTGTCGTCTCTTTGCGGCAGGACTTGGAGGACGGGAAATCTTTTCATGTACTCATATTCCAGTGAGTGGTGAAAGTAGAGTACTTAAATGAGACACAGCACAATGGAATCAGGCGCTCGTTAAACTGAGCTGACGAGAGAAATCACATGGTTTTCACCAGTGAATGAATTTTTCATGCAGTTTTTATTTTATTCACAGAACTTTTCTTGATCAATGTAAAAATGCATTCCAAATTTGCTGAAGTAGATTGAGTTAAAGCCCAAAATTGTAACTTAGTGGCATGGTCTAATAAAGATTAATAAGGATTAAAATAAGTGATAGGTCATTTTAATCACTAAATTCAGCTGCAAGAACAGGTCACTCCCATTGTCTTTGATTGCCAATATTTTGACTTCTACTTAAGGTAGAACAAAGGTTTTTTCACACACAGAGAAGGAAATGAATAATCTTCACAGTGATGTACCAATAACTCCACATGCTCAAATTTGACGAAAGTCTAATTTTATCATGTCACATCTCAAATTGTTTGTTCTGCATTTGATTTGTGCTGACATCTAGTCATGGAATCGAAAACTGCAAAATGGATTTATATGAAATTTGACACACAGGGTTGTTGTATATGGATCTGTGTTTCTATGTACATAAACTAAACAAAACATTATCTTTGACATTATTTTAAAAATGCGATAATAATTGAATAATAAACTCACAAGGGTGCTTGATCCGAATTGTATGTTCAATAGTATGATATATTCAAAACACGTTTTCTTTGAGTAGCATTCAGTTTAATCAACAAAAATATCAACATCGAGGTGCACATACATGCCAAGTCACAGGAACTATATTTAAAAAATCTCCCACAGAGGCTGTGGGTTCTCTTCTAGTGTTTGTTGAGAATACAATTTTTTTTTTCCATCCTAAACCCCCACACAAATATTTATACCTCAAATGACAGGTTTTCTTTTTTTTTTTTTTTTGTGATAATTAGATCTTCATTCAGGGAAAGGTCACAAGTTTTTCACAGATCAAAAGCAGGATGTTTAAGTGAAGGTCAAGGTTCTGTCTCTCTCAAGGTAGAACAGTAGGCCTATATCCAAAAGCTGATTTTTCAGTATGAGATTAGTGACAGAGGGGTTGTTGGTTGCGAATGGAATCTGAATGTACCAGAAAAAAAAACTATATGTTGCTGCATTCATTTCTTCACCTAGTTTACTTAGTTTTCTGGTCTGTGGATAATTGTTTTTCTTTTTTGCGTTGCTGTGGACAGTTAAAGGGTTTAGATGCTGATTTGAGATTTTGCTAATGACAATATATTGTGTGTACATAATGTGATTTTTTTTTTTTTTTCCTTGATGTTTCTAGAACCCAGCTTTTTTTGTTGATTATTTCCCTTTCTCCATGTTTAGTGGGGGGGGGGGGGGGGGGGGGGGGGGGGGGGGGGGGGGGGGGGGGGGGGGGGGGG
>JBCAUA010069098.1:0-11075 GCA_038406235.1 Peronia verruculata
GGTAGGTAGGTAGGTAGGTAGGTAGGTAGGTAGGTAGGTAGGTAGGTAGGTAGGTAGGTAGGTAGGTAGGTAGGTCAGGTTTTGAAGGCCTTTCAGCCTCTATAGATAAGACTATTTCAGCCGTTGTTGTAACAACGTCGGTCCGTGGCAAAGATTATCAGTAACCCGTGAGTTCATATAGTCACCCATCTAGACGTCCTTAGGAACAAATAGATGGCCAAAATGTAGAAAGGGGCTTAAAGCCTTTATTGTTTTAATTTGTTTTCGTCTTCCTTCCCTTAGATGAGAGCAGAGAAAAAAAGGGGGGAAAAAAAAGAAAATCAATGGCTGGCTGCATGAATGAATGAATGAATGAATGAATGGGTGAGTGGGTGGGTGGGTGCATGGATGGATGGATGGATGGATGGATGGATAGATGGATGAATAGATGGATGGATGAATGACTAGATTGATGGATGGATGGATGGATTCATGGATTGATAGATGGATATAAAAGAGACAGGCTGACTATTATAATCGAGGTATAAGGTGTCCAAGATGTTTGGGCAATACCTCATCTCCAGTACTTGTATTTTTCTCCTCAGTTTAACCACCACATTCAGTGTCTCTAACAATTGTCGCTAAGTAAATACGACATTAACCATGGAGAATATATTAATGTACAGACCCAACCTCATTCTGTTTGATTTATCCCTTTGTGGTTATAACAATCTTTAGGTGTTCTGTCCACAGATGTTTGCCTTTCGTCATTGTTGTTGTTGTTTTTTATTTTTGTTTTTGTTTTTGTTTTCTCATATGAACCTGATTTTTTATGATTATTTTCCAATGTATTTACCCATACGGGATTTTTCGGTCTGTTGCATCATTTGCCATGAAAGGAAAAGTGATAAATTTCACAGATGCACAGGGCTCGGTATGTCGTTTTATATATGATATGAAGAAAAAAAAGATGTCTTTTGTCAATATTTTTCTTATGTGCGCTGTACTCATAGTCATCGTCTATGGACATCAATGTACCATAAATAAATAGATTCATTGAACTAAACTGCATTGCAACTTTTCAGAGGGTGATAAATGTTAACTTTATCGAGATTCATAATAAATTAATTAAGATAACCATAAGAAATGACCCTCAACCGGCCTTCATCTAAAAACCGGACAGAGGTTGCTAAACCACTGTCTTCAGACAGGAAAAGAAGGGAGTACTGTAAAGCTATAAAACTTTCCTGCAAAATCAATAATAGTGGACTGAGAATTTGATGTTCATTGTTAGATAGTATAAGGGTAGTTCTGCAACTATAAATGTGTTGTAGTATTGATTCCAGAGCCGCAGCGATTCTTATAACAGAGTGAAAAAATAACAGAAACAATAAAGAACTTCGATTTTAATCGGCACAAAGAAATAGCTAAACCAGTCTAACACTTACAAGGCTGTGTGCCAAGTCTGTGTGAATTTGTAGGACTAAGTACTGAGTTATTGCAGTGTAGTAAATACAACTATTCCTCACTGAAAGACTACCAGATTGTTGGTGGGTCGTCTTCATATTAATATGACGCAGAACCTTCTGGCGGCCTCATTCCACAAAGCCACGCAGGGGGTCTGACGAATTTAGTCATTTACAGTACAGTGCTGTTTATGGCTCACCGAAATTTTGTTCAGTCATATTGGGATCGACATTACGACCTAGCCTATCATGTCCCGTAAGAGAGCAGAATATTTATGATTTACAGATACCTTGTGTCGAGCACCTGTCAACCACTGGTATGAACACCTTATACGTGGCGAATACTAATATTCAATTTGAACACCGTAAATATTTTGCAAATAGACGCAGTCACTAATCACATTGGTACTTGTGGGTACGTGCGGTTTTCACAAGCCTCTCCTTAGTGTAGGGACTGTGGAAGTCATTTGTAATTATTTACATATTGCAATTCGATTTTAGCTACCTTTTCTAATGGCATCTCGGTTACACCCAACGAATATCACTTCTCTTACGAAATACGATATAATGTACCTGTCGCAGAATCTTCACTACCTTGCCTTTGGCCCGCACACAGATTATATGCATTTCTTTCTTATCATTAATTTATACTCAAATTGATATTGGAATTGCTGTATTAAAGTATTCATTTTTAAACTCTTTTTGAAACGATCCCCTGTCTGATAATTTGCCAAAGCATGAAAGAGGAAATAGACTCGGATAGACAAATGATCAGACGCAAAGTCAGAGAGAGAGAGAGAGCAAACAGAGAAGCAAAGACAAATTTACAGACCGAAAGATACAGCCATGTTTATGGATATACAAACAGAGAGGGAAGTAGGCTTGACAGACAGACAGCTGACCCAGCCAGACGTCCCAGAGAACTGTGTTCTATGTGGTTCCGAACAAAACCACTCCGCCCTTTCTATTTACTGGCACCGTTAGATATTGCGAGGGGATATGGGCATCTGTCCGCCCCAGACATGCTATGAACTCTGAGTGAGCCACGGCAAGGAGTCGCTCCACGTTGTCTTGGCCCTCTTCTGGCTTTCCAGGAGAGTACCTGGGTTGGTAAGGCTCTGGGCGATGCGTTTCTCCCCGTAAGATGACCAAATCAATTCAGTCTATAGCGTTCAATGTAGAAAAAAAAAATGTTGTTCCGACTAAATCTGTGATCACAATATTTCTGACCATCTCATACCTGTTTTTGCTTTTTACCTGTTTACTGTTCTCCTCAGACATTTCATTCCACATGTGATCAGCTTGTTCTTAAGAGTTTTTGTTGATGGTCAAGTTGGGTGTTGGTGTATGAGTGTTGGTATAAAGATGGTACTGACGTAGCCAGTTCTCATGCAAGGAAGTTTACTTTACCTATATTGTTACGGTGCGGAAAAGAAAACAATGTGCTGGCAGACATACCACCACCACCAACAAGAACAACAATAACAGCAACAAAAAGGAATAGCAAAGAGGTATAAATGTGGAACTAGGAGAACGTCAGATGAAAGGCAAAGTCTGGAATGCACCGGAGAGGATTAGCAAATGGAAAGCATATCAGCGCGAAGTAAAGGTTAATCGCGTGCGACGGGATCTGTAGCGGAGTCAAATATCACAGCCGAGACAAAGAAGAATGGCTCGAACCTGTGTGAGATCATGATACAAACAAGTTTTTTTTTTTTTAAATGCTTTATACTCGACACCCTCTCTGAAATAGGAAATTGAGGAAACAGCACAAAAATCGTGAGAATGAGACAACTAGGGATTGCTCACAGCATTTCAACAGAACTGTTATCAGCGTACTGAGTCTCTAGGCGTATGAGTTTACTGTCGTAACTTTATCGAGATTCATAATAAATTAATTAAGATCCTAAATATGGCCGGCCCTCAACCGACCGTCACCTAAAAGCCGGACAATGGTTTGCTAAACCACTGTCTTCAGACAGGAAAAGTATGGAGTACTCATGTGAGCGAAAGCTATAAAGCTTTCTTGCAAGATCAATATCAATAGCTTTTTGCTATGTGTAATTCAAAGTTTACGGTCATGGGCCTAGTCCAATCCCCATCTAGTCTATTTGTTATTAACAGTACAATCATAATATTGGGCACTGTCTGTCGAGCTGTGTGTTGGAGAAGTGAGAAAAAAAGGAGATCAAACACACATCATTGAAAATAACGAACAAGCTTACATGAAGAATGAAAAGATAACGATTGATTCCCATGCGTGAAGAGCCAGAGGGAGATAAATATTTTGAAGAAGTTGAAAAATTAGGCAATACATAAATTCTTCACAACGAGTTCAATGTGTAGATGCATAAAGTTAATGGAAACCTGCAAATTATTACGCCACCAGTCTTAACGGCCCTGCCTTATTTCTCCTATCTGGACATAGCAAAACTTGGTCTGAAATTCCACATCACGGCTTCAAGATTAATTTGCCATTTCTGCCCCGTACACTCCTCTGATGTGCTGAAACGTAATTTGCTTAAAAAGACATCTGTAGACACCGGGCGTTGGAAAGACGCCATTTCCCTCTGAAGTTTTATCAGCTGTTCCTTCTTTTCTTTTGTCCATTTTGTTAGCCATGAATAAACAGAAGATTTGTAACATATAAGGACACAACATAAAATGTCATCTTTCTGGACACAACATAAAATGTCATCTTTCTCTGTCATGATGTCACGCTCATCTTGGTGTGGATGAGGGAAAAGAAAGAAAGATAAGATGAGATGAATTCTATGCGTCCTCAAAATGAAGCTCCAGTCCCTGTTGAAGAGACAGAGAGCAAAGATACAGACATACTCACATGTATAGATATTGAGCTCGTTATTTAGCAGATGACGGAGGCCGTTCCACAGATTTTGTCATCGTTGTGGAGGGGGTATACCTGAACATATCCGCTACCCATTCAAGACGTCACTCTCGTTTCTATTGTGGCAATAGAAAATGCTCCGAGATGCCGTTCGTAAGAAAGTGTCTAAAACCAGTTTCTTTTATTTATTTTCCCGTTTTCTTGACAAAATGTTCTGTATAACAGCAGCACCGTGAAATCATTTGTTTTAAGTTAATTTCGGACATTGCTCAATACCTACTACAATAATGTAATTCGTTGCTTATGCAACGTGCCCAAGATTTCCCGAACTCTCATCTCGCTGTCCTGAACCATGCTGCTATAACTATTACCATATAAGTATCTCATTATAAGCTACATGACGGCTATTGTAAAATTACGATCATAGGATAATTTTACCATTGTTGGCATCTGCGTCGTTGGTGTTAACTGATTTCCAGTGGACTGTTTCAATTCTCTGCTGCTGTGATGGTAGGTGAAGAAAGTTTCTTTATTACACAGTACATACTCTTCTCCCTCTCTATCCTCTCTTCTCTCTCTCTCTTCTCTCTCTCTCTCTCTCTCTCTGTACTTAAAGACACCCAACTTTGCCGTTACATAATATAACAGATAATCTAGCACTCGCAGAGGGTGTGAGTGACAAAAACGATTGTCTGGCACTGGACCAAATAGTTGTACGGTTATCATCTGTGTGTGGAGAGAAGGTGGGAGTTCTTTGCCAATTGACTATGTTCCTTGTGAGTTTAACTGTCTTGGCCTAGCATTCCTTGAGGGATTATCAATTTCAGTTTGAACATGTTCCTCTCCGGCCCTCTTCATTTCCGATCTTACATGAGCGAGGGCTAAACTAAGCAAATCTCTTTGTTTGCTCATTTTGTCTGGGAGCTCCAGCTCATCTGCCTCCACTTTCTTTTCCTCCCTCTTCTCTTTCCCTGGTCTCCTACCATCCTGAAGTACACTCAAATTACAACAGTGGCTGAGCAGGCAATTGGGGCAATGACAAAGACAGGAGCTGAAGATAGTTTGTTTCAGGTAACATTATTTTGCCTAGGCACTGCACTCTTGGACTTCGAGAAACAAACATTTTGTGAGGTATCTGGGAAACAAAGGCTTCAGCTCTTGACTTAGCTGAAAACAAAAAGGCTATACCATGCTGAGAGCCATGAGCGAAGAGAGACGGTCAGGTTACAATCATGAAAGCAGTGCTGAAACTATAGCCATATACACACACACACACAAAATCTTTGACTTTTCCGTCTGAACTGAATTGCATGACATCGCTTTCCCACTCCAAATGTGTTGTTATTGTTGTTTTCGTTGTTGTTGTTGTTGATGATGATGTTTTTGTTGTTGTTGTTGTTGTTAATGTAGTATTGGATGCCACATTTCGGTCAGGTCAATACACCCAGTCACCTTCACATTCTCATTTTTTTAAAAATTTGTCATTTTTCTTTACTGAGATAGAAATTCATTTCAGTTCCTTTGGACTGAATTTCTGTTAAAAGCCTCTCACTCTGTCAGATTACGGAAGCGGGGAAAAAAGCAAACACTCTGTGTCTCATAAGAGTACCGGAAAACCAAGAAAAAGTCGTTCAGTCATCCAAACAATTTTATGGATTTTTATTCAGGAAATGTATCTCTTAACAGGTAAAAATCAGTTGTATCAGACATCACTTGCTTGTCAGCAGAGATGAGAAAGAATGGAAAGGATGAGCGGATGAGATAGACAAACAGATAAATGGACAGCTGTCAAGCTGAGACAACCGTTAAGATGAACATCGTTTCTGTAGACTTGAAGATCCTAGATAAAGAATCTTTTCGAATAAGGGCTGGCTGAAATTAAATGGATGTATATCGATATTACTGCAACCTGGCACACTCTGATAAGCTAGGGTAGTGAATCTGTGAGCGACTTTTAGAGAAGAAGTGAAGTACAGATTTCCAGCTGCTTCATTCTGATTCATTCCGCTCTGCATCGCTGTCAACATGGCTAATAAGTCATTCTCAATCACTCTGCCTGGCATCACATTCAGTTTAATATGAGCTTCAGACACAGTGAGCTAATGGCTTAAACTGTGAATCTAGGAGAAATAAGTGTTGAAATACGACTGAACTTTGGACATGCGTGAGCAGGCTATTTTGAGTCGATACTTTATACTTGAGATCGAAGGTTCCTGTTTTTTCAATACCGTGACCTCGTTAGCTGGATGCTTTATCGAGGATACATAATACTATCCTTGAGTGGAGATTGGTTTAAACAGCCTCCCATTCACTCAGCGTCCGATGCTTTCATAGTCGGGGTCATTTCTCTCTTGAATCAGATGTGTCCGAAATGGATGCCGTTATTGTAAGCCCCATTAATACACGAATGGCTGAACCGGACCTAGGGTTACGAGTTCATCTCGTCTCATAACAGCCTTCCAAAAATGAATGTATTTTGTGCCCTTATTCTTACTTTGACAGTTTAAGTTTAGATGTGTCTTAATGTAAAGTTAGCGACCATTCAGATTGAGGGGAAAAAATGACAAATTCAAATTATCAGGGTGATATGTTATCATTGCATGCTGTAGTATGATAGCATGTGATACGGTTGTTTCACTTAAAAAAAAAAAAAAAAGGAAGAAGAAGAAGAAGAAGAAACAGACTAATACAGATATGACAGAACCAAATATATTTTTTGTTTCGATATTAAAGAACAATCTATTGCATCATTGCATTACCACGTGACTGCGTTTGTATTCTCTTTGTTTTGACAGAAAAAGAAATAAAAGAAAAATTGCATAACTAAGTCTCTTCTTTGTTAGAGAAGATCTTTAAATTCTGTTGTTGTTGTTGTTGTTGTTGTTGTTGTTGTCGTTGTTGTTGTTGTTGTTGTTGTTGTTGTTCGAGGGTTGGAGGGGGGGGGAGGTGAGAGGGGGCGGCATATTGTCACAGTTGTCAGTGGAATTAAGATCCTTCTCCTGGACTCTAGTTCTAAGATGCCATGGATGTTGTCTGTGTCCCCAGCGTGCAAGACGTGGTGGTAGAACTCCTGAGGCCGTATGTGACCTTCCTACTTGTCGAGCCCCAGCAGTCAGACCAGTATGCCGGCGCCAGAAATTCCCTGTTGCGGATCCTGGTGGCCGTGTACGGAGGAGGGCATGAAGAGCAAGCCTTACGGATGAGCAGACTCATGCTGCAGCTATTGGCCAAATCTCCGGTATGTAGCCATCTGCATCGTTTTATGTCGTTTATTCATTCTTTAATGGAATAACATCAGAGTAGGATTGAAGATACAAGATAATGTAACTTGGAAAACATAGAAATAGACAACAAACATTAAAGCCAAGAGGCAAAAAATGCCCATGATCTAATTATGATTTCATTCTGAACGGCTGGGCATACGCCTGGATAGATTTGCCATTCAGCATGTTATTGAAAGTAATATTACAGTTAATTGCTCCCATTGGAACAAAAATAGAAGGTAAATCATAACGTTCTGATATAAATGTCACAGAATGTGAGAATGTATAACACTGAGGGCTCCATCATATTAAATTTTGTTTCAAGACTTCAAAAGACACTAAAAAAAAAAAAAAACCAGATATTCAGTTGTCTTACAAGGAAAGGTGAATCTTATTCATAAATAATTTGTTATGGGCACTATCCCTAAGATTCTGATCGTTACATTTTGCCCTCTTACCTTTTCCTTTTTAATTCATCGTTTATTGTTTAGTAAATTGAAACATATTTTGCAAATTTTCTCGCTGCACTCTTTTGTCGTCAAGTCTTTTGTGAATATAACCATTAAATCTACAAGAGGAGACAGTATCGATCTGATACAGTATCGATCTGGGAGTCAAGCACTATTTTCATATATGACATGTAGAAAAAAAAAAAATACATGAACAGGTTGATGTGGTTAATTTTTAAAATAAACCACGATGAAGTATCCATGGTGTGTGTTGAAGTAAAGTAAGGCGAAGGACTATTTTCAGAGAACTCTGGTGGAGTACCGTAACCATCAAATTAATTTCTTATTTCTTTTTCGAATGGTTGGCATGAAAGGGGGAGGGTACGGAAGGAGCGGGTGGTCGAGTGAAAGAAACCAGGAAATAGGGACTTTTTTGTGTTCTATTTTCCTGCTTTTTCTCCACCATAATTTGCTAAGAAAAGGGCCGTTTTCGTCTTGGATGTTGCGTCTTTCATGTGAATCGCCAGTTTCTTTTATCGGCTAAGGGTTAGAGCTGGAAAAGGCTAAGTGCGGTTGCCAGTCCAGGAGCCTGTAGCGATAGTTCGCAGTTCCTGTGAGAAAGGGAACTCGGCATGAGAGGTCTTAGTGGGAAATACCAGCTGGAAATAGTGGAAACAAATTCTGGATCATATTAAAAGCTTTTTTCTTTCTCTTTAGATTTTCTCTCTCTCTCTCTCTCTCTCTCTCTCTTCCAGGCAAGGAAAAAACGCATTTTCCATGAAAGAGATTTGTGTTTGGGATCAAATTATATATTTATGAATATTGTTAAAATGGAAATATTTTATAGTCAGTCTGGCGATAAATGTTCAATTATCAGTCATCAAAGTTGACGTTATTGTTACAATGATGCTGTTTGATGTCTTGGCCACTTTCAATTTTCTGAACTTTTACTTTTTTTTAAAGAAAATGTATTGAGATTCGCATTTTTTTAAAAAAGATTTTTTATTGCTATCATTATTTTTGGGAGGCGGGAAAGGGGGAAGGGGAGAGGAAGGGCACCGTTTGAAAATATCTTTATGTTTATTTTTTGAGAATAACGTATGTGGAAACTCTAGTACTACGTAGCAAAATACTGTTGGTGCCCTATAAAGCTGTGTCTTACTGTGACGGTTCAGGTATACTTTTGTTCCTCCTCAATCCATATATGTCATCGCTAAACAGCCTTTCAGATTATAAAACATGTCTGGTAGACCTACAAAAAAGTGCACTCAGGTAATAATAATAATAATCATAACAATAATAGTAATATAAATAAAATTAGACTCTATTATAAGGTAGGCAAACTTAACTTTTTTCCGTCGTCAGTGAAAGGCTGCGAAAAACAGAGAATCTCAATTGTCAGTCTGTTGCAAATAAAGAGTGATCTGGGATTTGTAGATTTGTATGGATTGCTTGTATAAAAATTCGAGAACGGTTTTGTTTTGTCACGGATAAATACTGGCTAAATACCTAGTAAGACGAAAAACGGTTATACGTCAGAGAGACGTGTCTGCATTTGTGAAAACTATATTTTTATTCGCAGATAGATATTGAAAGTGGGTGGCTTTTATAAAACTTAGAGCTATGACACATGCATGCTGAAATTTCATTTCTTTCTTTCTTTCTTTCTTTCTTTCTTTCTTTCTTTCTTTCTTTCTGTCTTTCTTTCTTTCTTTCTTTCTTTCCTTCTTTCTTCTTTCTTTTTTTCTTCTTTCTTTCTTTCTTTCTTTCTTTTAATTATTAAAGGATTGCCTGATTAAGTGATTACCACAGGGTGCTTTAGAGACAATCGTGTTTTGTTGTAATTTTTGGAATAACGAATCACACGCAGTTTGGCAATAATTTTAGCATGGATTTTAGAATTTGAATTGTACGTCTTGTGCTGAATTTCAGTGGATAAATGTAACGAAGAGCAACGACGTATTCCCAGACCTTTCAAACTACAGACTTGCTTTTTATTTCTCAGTAACTAATCATATAAAAAAGGGGGGGGGGGTAAATTAAAAAGCATTGTAGATTCATTGTGAATGAGCAACTTTTAGTTGAGTACAATGCTTTTGATACGCGCTGATTGTCCATTATGCATTTGCTAATCATATAATATATGCGCTGGATACGATGTTGTCTGAATATCATTAGTAGCGTCTGTGGTACTATGTAGCTGTAAACATGCAGATACACTGCTAAAAACGGGGTCGAATGCTATCATATCTTTTGATTGTATATCTCTGTTCTGTAACTCCAGATGGAAAAGAGAGATCACGTTATATTCATCAGCCAGTTGATGGAAGACATGGCGTCAGCAACGTGCAACAAACTCTCTGACCTGACCCAGAGCAGACAAAAGCCAGAGACCGTGACCTCATCCTGGCTGGCCACAGCGGGAAACATCCTGACCTCTGGACTGGAAATACTATTGAGAGGTTCAGAAACTGGCGTCCCGCTCGGTTGGTTGGCAGATCGGCTGTTGGCACTCGCAGAATTTGGCTGTGGGGTAAGGCTCCGTTGTATTGACGTTTACTCTGCACAGGAACGTTTAACCCTTGGCAACTGAATGTGACAAATAAATGATGAGTGTCGCCATGGTTGAAGGGTTAGGCGTCTGCTACTCTTAAAAGAAAATCACATCAGTGGTTGACACTTTGAATTCTATCTGGGGATGGGAAGATTAATAGATTAGAACCGGCATTTTAAAGTGATTTAACGTTTTCCTGATATCTTAGGTAGAGAGGCCCGACATCTAACGTTCTGTAATAAGAGCATATTTCCAAAGTCCCGTGTGTACGTTACGCACTTTCGAGAATCTTGGTAGTTAAAGTCGAATGAAGAGTATTCGGCCCTGGCAAACTTTCCAAATTCCAATTTTTTATACCAAAAACATGTTTCTCACCCAAACTGGGCATGCCATTAATGCCGAGATAATCTTGCTTTCTAAGGATTCAAAAAAAAAAAAATAATAATAATGATTATCGTGAGCGGGCCTACACATCTACAGGGTGAACTGTATTTTATTATGTGTGTGTGTGTATAT
>JBCAUA010069109.1:0-11075 GCA_038406235.1 Peronia verruculata
ATGTATGTATGTATGTATGTATGTATGTATGGATGGATGGATGGATGGATGGATGGATGGATGGATGGATGGATTATGTATGTATGTATTATGTATGTATGTAGGCCCTATGTCATATTCATATAAACTTTAGAAACAACGATTCCTTGTAAAAAATTCTAATCAATATTATCTCTATGCAATACGTATTGTACTCTGGAAATAAAGAATTTAAATAGGTATGTATTTTGCTTTAATTTGTCCCCTGATTGTGGAGGAAGTCTATACAGAAATTAATCAAGAAATCGATCACATTTTAAGATTTAAACAGTGGATTTTTTCATTCTGTTATTATAGCAAAACGTCTTTCTGAGGCTGCAACATCTCACGAGTGACTTTTGGAGTAATCTTCAAGAGCCTTAGCCTCTCCAAAGTATTGTAGATGTGGTTTGCATGTGTGTGTGATTTTGTTTTGTGTTAGAAAACTACATGCTTATAAGAAAAAGCAACAGATTAACATATAGTTCGTAGCACTTCATTATACTCTGATATTGCCTCAGCAGTACGCAGTTCTATAGAGACTTTTCTACAAATGATCGATTTATACCACTAAGCAATCATGCAATTATCTTCATGCAATCGGTCACAGTTGTTTGAAATCGATTCCTTCCACTTGATATTATTTCATCTCAGAAGTAATTGGGATGCCTCTCATTTTCTTGTCCTGATCAAGAAATACACATAGCGAGCTTGGTTGTAACGTAGTTCCCCAGAAAATATTTTGTGCAAATGTAGTGAGTACTCAAATTACATTCCAGAAATATAATTTTGAAGCAATAAGGAGGATGAGGTGTAAGTCTGCTTTTCTTTGTCTTTCGTTATATGCAGATCTCCAGAACACGTGAGTTTAACGAGCACTGTTTATACAACACAGCAGACAGTTTCAGCAAATGTTCAAGTTCTATGACAATTGTTTGGTGTATATGAGACTTAAGTTCTGAGGAAACAAAACAAGGGAGACAATTGGAACATGGAAAAGTCATTTTAAAGTTTGCTGAAGGTATAATAAGTAACATTAATAATGCCCATGCGATTTTATTTGTTTTTGTTTTTTTTTCAACTGGGATGTGAGGCTGGTACAAATTTAAGTATTATTAATAATAACAGACCGTAATTACAGGCTCTAAGCGCCTTACAAGCTTATTACTTGAACAAGTTTCAGTTGTTTTCTAATGTCTTTCATTCCACATTATATCCTTCTGTCTGATACATAGACCTAACAAACAGTGAAGATGAGAATGATTGCTATTACTATATCATACAATAGAGCTTTATCATGATAAATATTTTAGTCCAAATAATTTAGCATTTAACAAGAACAGTTGGATGTTAAAACATGTGTGTGGAGGCGCTTATTATATGTGTGTGGTCGGCATTTCCATGTGTGCGACAGGCAAGTATGCCAATATCACTATAGAAATGCATCCAGGTTGTAAGAAGACTTAACGATATCCTGTGGTTAAATACAAATACGTCGAAAAAAAAAACTGAGAAGAACACAGGAATTGATGGAACGCGACATAAATGATATAGCGGCCAAATTGAATTTAAACACAGTGGACGAGGGATGACTGGCAGGTAAAAAGTGACCCTTCCGTTCCGAAAAAGAAAAAAAGAATTCAGTTTCGGCATCTGCAAAACTTTAACCCGACCACTTCGTTGCACTATTTCAGCTTGAGATTCTAACAAAATAGATTTCTAGACTGCAAGGCTATATGCCATTGCAGACCACAAATCTACGACCGCACAATCATGCTGGGAAGCATAGATTTCTGTTTGTCTTCGTTCCACGAAACTTCCAGATTGGCAACTTGACATCAACTTAGGCCTGTGAGATCGAAGAGTTCCTGGCAATACGCGATTGATGCACTTTTGGAGTTTTTACCAATGGTTTCTGTGTTTGGTTTCAGATACCTTCGATTTAGTCACAATTAAAGACAAATAATAATAATAATAAGTGGCAATAGATGTACTGCTCTGGTTCTTATTTACTTGAGAATCGAGCTCTGATTATCCTCTGAGAATTTTAACTTTCTCCAGGGAATGGGATAGGAAAGGAAGGCTCAGCGCGGTGAACAGATTGTAGAGGAATTTGTTCGACCTGAAAGCTCTCAGTTTCAGAAAGAACTAGAATATCACTAAAACTATATCTAGCAAATCATGTAGACTCCAAAAATGCATCACTTAGTCTAGAGCAGCTTAGACCTGTGGGTGGATTTGGACACAATAACGGGGGGAAAAAAAAACTGAATAACGGTTACGGCGGAGGTAAGTTTTATTGACTGATTTCCTTTCTTCTTGCGTTTTTTACTGACAAAAAAAAAAAAAAAAGTTTATAGCAGTAAGAGTATGAATAGGTAGAGGGCAAAGAGATGAGAATGCTGTGTCGCTCAGGGTGGCATATAGGGCTATAATACTGAGTGATAGCACGGGTAGACTATAGTACTGAGCTATGGTATAGGTTGGCCATAGCACTGAACGACGGCATATATAAGGCTGTAGTAAGAATAGAGGAAGGTGGGCAGTGGAGGAAATATGGCTCTGACTTTGCCCGAATACGGATATCTGACCCTTTAAAAAAAAAGGGTTAGTTGGTAATCGGCTGAACAAAATAATATTGTGGTCTCATTAAGATTCACGTTTAACCTCGTTATCTATTTGCAATCATTATGGTTACATCACAGAGGTGGTTGCTGTAGTTAAATGTACAATAGTGCAAATTCTATATCTTCTAGCTGCATTTGGAAATGTGATTTTTTGTTTTCTTTTAATAGTTGTGCGATTGAGTGACTAGTTCTAAAATGTGATACTCTGAGATATTCTGATCATTCATTCTTGTTATCAACAACGAAAGTTCCAAAACTGTAACCACACGAACATTGAGAAATCAGTTTAGCCGGCCAGACTGAGAATCAAATGAAACATGGATCCTTCAATCCTTCACTTTTAATTGCCAACAAAAGGTCAAAATTATACATAGGACAACTAGAATGTGGTTTTTATACGGAGTCTGCAAAGGAAAGTCCTATCAGAAACTGACCTATGCCAACATGTGCAAGGTGAGCCAGTATAAACGTTTCTGATATGCCGATAAAAAAACGAAAAACAAACAAACAAACAAACAAATAGCTTACCTAATTGATCTGTTGTGATAGACTGTGTTAAACATTCCTGGGATAACTAGTAACGTCTGGAAATTACTTCTACATCAAATGGTGCTAAGAATTTTATTTGGGCCATGACCTGCAACGCTGTATCTCACTTCTTTTCGTTAAATTAATGTAGACAAAAATGATTCTGACAGGTACTCCTAATGATAGTCACATTGTTGTGCTGTCTGGGATGACAAGTAAATAGTCATCTAACTAAAGTTAATAATTTTTCATAGTTTTTTTATAGGCTGAGTTTCTTGATGAGTTGCTGATGCTAGCGCTAGTATTGGGACTTTTGTTGATGTTGTGATTTTTACCTGGAAAAAATTCCAAACTTTGACTGCTTCAGTAATGTATGCAAAATGAAATCATTCACGGACAATCCTTTATAAATGAGCTATGTGGAGATCTCTCATTTAAAAAAGAGGTATATATATAATGCCAACATATATTAATTTGCTCTCGGTGAACTTCAAAACGCCTACTAACCTTTGACACCCTGTTCAATAGATGTTCGATATGCCAAGAATTTTCTGGGGATTTTTTTATACTGCCCAGTATCATTACCATATTTAAGACAAGAATTTATATAGGAAGAATATGATTATTTATTATTATCTATTTAGTGTTAACCCTTTTATCATAACAGAGCATAATACTTAAATTTGCATTTGTTGCAGCTGTATTTATTTGTTCGTGATAGTGGCAGTAGTAAAGATAGTGTATTGTAGATCACGGTTGCAATGCCGATGTTCTGTTCATGATTTTGCTTATTTTCTCTACAGATGTTGTGGTTGCTAGTATTGTGAGTGATGGTTATAGGGGGATATTCTTGTTGCAGCTCGTAATGCTGGGTACAACAGGTGTGAGATATTCTGAACAGTCCGCATTACACATTAATGAAAGTGAAAAAAGGAGTGAGTGAGTGAATGAGTGGGTGAGTGAGTGAGTGAGTGAGTGAGTGAGTGAGTGAGTGAGTGAGTGAGTGAGTGTATAGAGTTACATACCAAACATTGCCCCCATGGATATCTTTTCTTGAAATTTAACTTTTTCAAAAGCCTAAAACTCCTAAAGTATTGCTTGAAACTGCTGAAATTTCGGACATTAACAAAATGGCTCTATGTATAAGATAATATATTTTTGATATCTGCTATAAATAATTGAAATATGAGAACTCAATTTTCCATCAAAGATCCAATCTAAAGTCCCTTCAATAATGTGACTGGCATTCAGAAAAAGGAATGATATTATTGATACACATGACATGGGGGAAATCTCGTATATCTTTAAAATCTGAAGTCAGTTGGTTCAGAATAATATAGTCGTAGGGTAAAAAAATGAAAACAGGGTATACTTTGAGAAAATTGCAGGCGAATTTTCATAA
Organism: Peronia verruculata; assembly: GCA_038406235.1. NCBI lineage: Eukaryota > Metazoa > Mollusca > Gastropoda > Systellommatophora > Onchidiidae > Peronia > Peronia verruculata. The sequence continues at coordinate 4,576 of JBCAUA010069109.1, forward strand.
TCTTTTTGCACAGTCTCCTAGTGATGCCGAGTTTGTGTCGTTTATAAAACTAACTCTAGCCGTTATGTTTAATATCGGAAAGGGCCAAAGGGTCTCAGAAAAAAAAAAAAGAAAAGATTTTGAGTCCAAAATCTCATTCATGTACAGAACTCCCTCTCTCCCCCTCCCCTATATATATTTATAAATTGATAAATTCTCAAGTGGTGCAAATCGAACTTTCTTCAAGTCAATGTCACTATTGGCTCTGGCAGATTAACACACACTATACTGTCAATGGAGTTATTGGAAAACTCTTACATTAAAGTTATTGACAAAGCGTTTTATCAATGTATCACGCATTGTGGGTGCAGCTGGTGTTTACAAATCTAGATATAGGGCCTGCTGATGTCTGAAACACTATACATAGAGACTTGAAAAATAGAGACAAGAGTCCAATTTAAATTTAAATGCAGAACAATTTGCTACTTTCGAACAATCATTACCGTAGTATTTATAACGAACTGACATATTTACATTAAATCCTTTGACAATTAATTGGAAACCACACTGTAAACATTTCTCATGTAAAATTATGGTGAAACTTTGGCACACACAAAAAAAAAGCCTACGTTCAGAGTAAACTTACAGCAAAGGTTGTCTCGCAGCAGAAAAAAAAAGCACACACACAAAAACAAAACAAAAACAAAAGAAAAAAGTAGTAATAATATAATAAGACAAAATAATAAATAAAATAAAAATTGAACACAACAAATTGCACAAAAGTAGACTTTAGATCTTAAATTCACACAAACTGGCTCTAAATTTCCAGGCAAATTTGATAGTCGTGGAGTCCATAGTTGTTCCTAGTAGAACTGAGGAGAATTTCTGTATTTCCATCAAGCGATATGTCATGCTGGCACTAAAACCATCTATGGTGTGACAGACAGGCATGCTGTCCTCTTTGCTATTCTTACACATATCGTTTGTTATGATCAAAGGAGAAAATACAATGAGAGACAGTTTATAAAGTATTCCCTAAGTGAGGAATTAGTCAACTCATATAACCAAATAATGACAGAAATAGTTTTGGCTGTGTCTAAGAGAACACTTAAATATAATAATTTGTATATAAAATTGTATACACTTCAAGACTCCGGTGGAAAAAACAGAGAATCACATCGCTAAGAGTTAACCAGAACAATAGTCGGAAAAACCAGGTACGTTCCGCTAAGAAGAGAGTTTTCTTTTTAGTGCATACAGTGAAAAACTACAGACTTCTGAACTTTAATTTCTGTTTTTTTGTTTTTTTCTCCCTTTGTAGAAAATGTGGTTTATGTGGTTATTCCACTTAAGTTTTCATTTAAAAACAGACAGTGTCATATAGTTAGAATTTGATCATTTCATGCAGACCTACCGTCCAGATCCATCAAAATCTCATCTTCTGGGTTTGGCGCTGAAGTGTGAGCGTTTACTGGACTTCCCATTCTCTGGAGTTCTTCTTGCAGGATTGCGCACTTCTCTTCCAAAGATCTTTTGGCCTCTAGAATGATACAAAGTAGTAAGGTGTGACTTTCAACTTCACTAACTACAACTCGACATAAAGTTAACACCTCCTGAACTGATCTAACCCTAAAACAATAGACTGTTTCTGACTCTTGATTTTCAGCACACGCTATAATTTTGAGTAGTTGTTGGATGACTAAACTTTTACATGAAAGTTGCTGTCGAGATAACCTCCATCAAGAGGCTGACAGACATATATAGAACTTATCGTAAGTTAAAGTGATTGACACAGCTTTTTTCGATGTCTTCCAAGAACCAGTAGGAATATGGACGCACAATAATGTCATACATGTATACCCATAGACATACTATTCTAAGTAGACCCCATGCGCCTCGCTTTCACCATTGGCCATCATGGATCCACTTGAACGAACCTCGAGCCGTTGAATTACATAATGAGAGTCGATCGCTGGTATACAAACCAAACAAACAAACTGACAAACAAAGCGCTTAAAACACAGAGTGGGTAAGAAATTTAGGATTAAAACTCTTCGCTAAGAGTGACAGACTAAAAATATTAAAATCTATTCAAACTAGCTGTGCTCCGAATAACGAAAGTACTGTTTTTGAATTACCGGAAAATAGGGGAAAAAAATTGTAACGTTAATCGTTGATATAAAAAGGAAACCAAAGGAAAGTCTTTTGACATTTATCACACACTGGGCCTGATGGCAATCAGGGAGTCAAAAGAAAGAATGCAAGGAAGTAAGAAAAGAAATATGGATGATTTTAAAACAAAAGCGGTGAAGAAGAAATAGAAGAAGGACAATTTATTTGAATTGAAGATGTGTGAGCAGAAAACTAATGTGGTTCGAAGTTTGAAAAAAAATTAAAATACCCTCCATTTTCTCCAGCTGTTTTTCCTGGTTTGTACATTTCTCCCTTAATAACTTGGTGGCCTCTGAAATGATTCAAAATGATCAGGCGTGAATTTCTACCTTACTGACTATAACATCACATAAAGATAACATTTCATTGATAAATGAGACAGCTTGTCTTTCGTTCTCTAAAGAACAGTAAAATGTTTATAATGATCAAACTTGGAGTTATTGGTAGCACAAAGACATACCAATGGCGTTCGATTCATTGATAAATTTTTCACCAACTTAATCAATATTTAGTTTTAATTAGAGATCTCTCAGCCTTTTGACAATCCGTGAATGCTTGATGTTCAGTCCAGATTTTTATTGGAAAGAAAGAGGATTGAGGAGTGTTCATACTCTGGAAGTTGAGGGGGGGGGGGAGGGAGGAGGAGAAGAGTTAGATTTTCTGAAGTACGATCCATTCCACGTACTATACTTCTAATGAAATCTAAACTCAAAAGTATTAGGACATATAGACATATAACACTGAAGCATCCAATAATTATTGTTCCTTTGCTAGTATACATTTGTTTATGTGCCGTCGAAACGCTGTCATGCATGCCGTACCTTTGAGTAACAAAACTGTTGCTATGGATGAGCAGGGCATTGAATATACCACCATGTATTTGTCGCGGTTCAAATTCTTGCCCCCAAAGAATCCACCTTCTATAATATGTTAATGTCTCAAGCCTCTAACTCATCCTCGTGCTATAGTCCTTTAGTTCGCACTTTAGATCATTTAGCAGGTCACAATGGCATTCATGTGGTCATTGTAAGCTTACTTGCAGATTGACATCTAATTTACTGACCTGCCAAGTATCTAATCCTATACTTGTAATGCCAGTCAAAAGAAAGACATCTCTTAATTCTAACTTTTGCTTTCTCCAAGTAAAGGAACCCCCCAATTTTCCTCTCTGGATCTCTATCGTACTACAAATTATTCTAAGTCTAATAACCTCTGTAACGTGACAGATCATCATGATAATATTCTCTCTGCTGTATTTGCACATGATATGTTTTTATAACTCAGAGACGCACTGTGAATGGACGGTTTTGAGCTTCTCAAAAGTAACGATTATCGAATACGTCAAAATCCTGTAGTCCATCTTTTAAATGATAAAATGAGAATACATTTGGATGCGTGCAAATGAAAAGGAAGAATGCATTTAACAACAAACAGGCAATCTTCAGAAGTTTGCTAATTTAATATACCTTGCAGCTTTTTAAGTTCCTTCTTTCTGTATGCAGACATCGCCCTCATCGCCTTGTATTTCGCTGAAATGAGTGAATTTGAATGATCATTGGGGTACATACTTCTACTTCAAATATGATTCACTGTCTTTATGATACCACAGCGTGAATATATTAAATCGAGTTTATTGGTAATGATTTTCTAAGGCAAAAGTGGATCCATAACAGATTGACTGATTATAAATGTTCTGTATCATATGGTCTGTATTATATGGTGTAGTTATAGGTTGAAAAGCTGATAAAAACCTTAACCTTGTAGTTATAGCAGATGCATAGAAATGACATCTGAAGTACAATACATCTCGATATCAATTATTATTTGGAAGAAAAAAAATGTATGCAATACTGAATGTTTGAAAACATATTCTCTTTGCAGATGCCCTCCCCCCTTTTCATACACACACACATACCACACACAGACACATACACACACACACACACACACACACAAAAACACCCAAATACAAGCACTTTAGTTTACAGATCAGTACATTACATTTAGTGTGACTTTTAGAAACTGACGAAGCTTATCAAAAGATCCACATTGCGTCGCTGATGGGACATCTGAATTGTCAGGTCTTTGTCTCACACGGACTTTAAGTCATTTCTGGTCTAACATTAATTATAACGTGATAGATCATCATGCTTTTCTCTCTGCTATCTGTAAACATGACGTGCATGAATTAGAAGAAATGTCGATGAATTTCCCCATAGCCACAATTGTCATGCAACTAGTCTTGAACAGACAGACCTGTACATTTCTAAATTGATCCGAAGGGCTTATTGTCCCCAAAACCTATGAATGGGCTTTAATCGCCTTTGCAGCATAAACCAGGTGAACTTTTTAAAATTTACTCAGTACAGAATTTATAGGCCATGATTTAATAACTAATACTTTTTAGAGAATTCAATATCCTTAAAGGATTGTTGACATAATTATGATCACTCCTAGATCAACCCCATGAACTTCCCCATAGCCGTAAAATTTCCCCATGGGCCGTAAAATTGGCTCGATTCAAAAATAAGGAGATTGCGCTACGAATTAAAACCTTGTTATTAGAGAACTACATCAAGCGCGTCATAGTGCGTATAAATGATATTATTATGTAGTCTACAGTAGGGAAAATAGAGCTTTGGTCTTACAGAAGTTCGCGTAAAAGTATGGAGGCTAGGCCAGATCTCCACAGGATACTATAGAACAGTACACGGTTGAGCCTTCAATGATTTTCCAAGATGCTCCCACAGGAAGTTTGAAGTACGAAGGCATAGACATTCGCAAAGTAAGTGCAAAGGGATTGCGTGAGGCAATTTCCAATACTAAATCTTATTGTGTCACTCAGGTATCAAACAGAAAGATTAACATGGATTCAAGCCATGAGCAGTAATGGATGTCATTGACTTGTTAAAACAAAACAGAACTACTAGTATAGAGCGAAACTAATAAGTGACATTTATCCAGCAAAACCTTACTGCATGAAAGGGAACCAGGGACCACGAATGTGACAAATGTAAATAAGTCTATCATTTGGAATATTTCTTCCTAACAAGTAAACAAGTGCTTGTTCTATGTGTAAAGATCGGAAAACATAATAGAATTAACCAAAATTGAAGTACCAAAGCAATCAAGACGCCATCCTATTGAGTCTTACTTTGGTAGGCTAAACAAAATGATTTTGTGACAGGCAAACCATATTATACTCTTTGGGAAACAAGTCATCTTAAAATCAAAATATGGGAAAAGATGCATCATTACAGATAGAAGCGCATTTCACAAATCTATGGAATAAAGGGCAGCACCTGAAAACGTTTTTTTTTTAAATTTGTCCTTTAAACCTATGTCATTTCACCGTGTGCATGACTGCTTGGCATGTTTGACTGATTCAGAATATGTTCTTGCTGCCAGCATGCCAACGTATTTGGTTGCCATGGAAACTGCCGCCAGCTTGGAATTTGCCCTCTTTATCAAATTCCATATCGTCCCTTACCACGGTACCAAATCTTTCCAAACTTTGCACTTCATTTTAAACGTCTAATGTCTAAAGAATGACAGAGTCGAATTTGGGTTTTCTTGATAGTCGATCTTTTATGGGTTTTGAAAATGCCAATTATTATACCAAAAATGCACAAATTAAGTAGTTTACTTATTAAAACTTTTTTTTTTCCTCAAAAAGTAAAAGAGATATAATAAAAAATTTAAAAAAGTCTGTCAGTTTGTTTATTATGTCAAGGGAAGTATGTATGCAAAATATGATGAAAATGTCTGAGTAAGTTTTGGAGCAGATAGAAATATAAGGCGTAAAAAGTTTCCAGGAATCACACCAAACGATACCTACTGACTATAAACAGACTAAACAAAGAAACAAACACACAATTAAAAAGAAAAAAAGAAAGAAAGAAAGAAAAAGAACACCTTCAATACGTACATAACTGTACAATATGACTGAGGCGATATTGAAGTAACCATAGGCCATGAAATATGAATCCCTCTCGCTCTAGTGCCTCCCAGAGGGTTTGTCTCAACTGTGGCCTTAGCGCCTATATTTACCATTTGATAAGGTATTATACTCTAAATCCACAAAGCTGCTTCCAACTACGAGGAAACACGACGCCAGAAACTCACTGCAACCAGAGAAAAGTGACACAGAGCTGCATCAGCAGTGATCACAACAACAGACTTCCAGTGCCCCCACTTTTCAAGACTCTGCACCTCCAAGCTGGGACTGCAGAGCCATCGATGAGTTACAGAATGCAAACATCATCGAATCCGATGGGCAACCAGCACACTCTTGCAGGGATATTCTTTACTTTCACTTTACTGAATCTGAATGAGAAAGCCCCTGCCCC
>JBCAUA010069120.1:0-11075 GCA_038406235.1 Peronia verruculata
TGCAGAACCCGCGTTTCGATCCCGGCCTGTTTTTCTCCATGAGCAGACGCCATACCGATTGAGCCACTGCGTCCCCCCTTGCATGTCTCTGTTTCTATGCTATATGTTTTATATGTTTAAGGTCTGATGTGAAAGGAGAGTAAGGTGACGACAATAGGAGAATAAAAGTGAATGTAAAAGAAAATGTTCTACTTAACAGTAATTCGAATGAACTTTTACCTTCAGTTGCTATTATCTCGCCTCCCTTCTTCCATCTTACCTCTCTTTCATTCACCTACTAGATCTTTCCGGCCTGGCAGTCTGAGTATTCTTCTGTCATAAGGTGAAAACAAAGGCACATGATAAAGAATTCTTGGCATTCCAGTGAAATAGTAGAACTGTCCACAAAAAAAAAAAAAAAATCAAAACACCGCATGTACCTTCCTCTTCCCTTATTCCTTAGAGCAGGCGCTGGACATATACTTAATCCTTAGATTAACAGATTCCTCACTGGATTACTAGACTCACCATACGACTGCAGACAAATAAAAGCGGCTCGGATATGTCAGCTTTCTCAGAATATGTAGCGGGCAGGGTGGGCTGCTACATGGCAAAAGCCAAGGTACTTTATTACTAGATCTGCAACATATTTTTGTTTTATCGTGCTGGATAACGTTGGCAACAACATATCTTTGCAATCGGGATGTTTGATTCTCTGAAATTTCATGGACATAAGAGGGTGAAAAGGCAGAGACAGTACACGTAAGATAGGAAGGGGGGGGGGGACAAGATGTTTCTGTCAGTGTAAGAGAAAAGGATAAAAAGTTTTTAATCAAAGAATTATTTCGACTTTCAATTAATGCATATGTAAGAGGAAACAAAGAGATATGGATATAATTTTGGGGCTCTGGAAAATTTTCATTATGTTCATGAAATATAATTGATTTTCGATTTGCCAAATATATACCTTAAATCTCTTAATGCTTTGCCCAAATTAGACCGTCCTATACCTGTCAGAAGCTCGTCTGAAACTTGAGCACACTTCATCGTGGATTAAAAAAGTAATTAAAATTAAATGATTATTTCTCACCATTGTTTGATTCCCATATCTAAATTAAAAAAGGAAAAGTAATTTTTCTTTCTTTTCAAGCTTTTGTATTTTTGTTACATACATCTACTTATACACACATGTATAGACTATATACATAGAAACAATAACACACCTATGTGCCTGGCAGAGAACTTGGTTTAGCAAAATTACCCCCCCCCCCAAAAAAAAAGGTGGGGGGGGGGGAGGAATCATTGTGTAGGTTATGACCACGTTTTGGAGAAGCAGATGTCTCATCCACTGCTCCAGACCCCCCTTGAAGTGAGAGATGAAAGATGGCAAAGGCTTCAGCTCCGAAATAAAAGGCTGATCCAGGGCTGTGGGTGGCCGGGAGAAAGATCTGTTTTAATGTGAGGAAGGTAATTTTGCGAAGCAGTGTAGGTGATCTCTTGCTCTACCATTTGTAATGTTAGGACAAGATGAATGAGCTGTTATGCCAGTGTCTCGGTTTTCTTCTCGCCCTCTCTTACATCCCTTGCAATCCCTTGCCCAGGGGGTTTGTCCTGTCAAAGTGCATTCTTCAGCCACACCATTCACTTGCCACTCGTGAACTGTACCATGTGCATAAAATTTGCCAGCCAAAAAGGGATTCTGTACCACCAGTTCAGCATCTGATAGTCAAATCAAAAGTAAACCGTCTTTGTCACATCCGAAGAATACGTCAGTTGTTAGAGCCATCACTTGTTATGAAGATACAGGACTCTTGAAGAATACTAGAAATTCTACTACACCATCCTGGAAAACTGCAGCGTCCAAGGCCCGGAGACACAAATTCTCTTTAAAAGGTCATCACAGTCAGATATAAGAAGTAAGTATAATGATTTTGTTTAGAATGTATAGATTTTATGACAAAAATATATTTTCCATCCCCTACAGATGAAATTTAAGAACTTCTCTATGAAGTGACAAAAGATTTTAAAATAACTAGTTATGTCATGTGGCACTGAAACGTTTCGCAGAGTTTCGATGATGATCGTTAATTTTAAATATTTTTTCTCTTGACATTTTACAAAAAATTACCTTGATGAGGCCGGTTTCTTACTACAATGATGGAAAGTGATTAATCTGCTCTTCAAGCCAGATCTATGTATAATCTGTGAAACAACTTAAATAGAAAATCTTAGATCTCATTCACAATAGAGAATATTACTTCCTCCTCTCTGCCCCCATTAACAAAGGATAAGTTAAGTTCTATTGATCTTGTCATTCATTAAACCCTCCCAATTACCTGACATGTCTGAAGAAACCCCGCCCCAATGGCGTCTCTCGCACGTAGGGATAGGATATGTCAAGAAACTGAACGTAAGGTTTATTTATAGACACTGTTCCCCAACAGTATAGCGATTTTAAGGACAGGTATCAAAATCTACCTGATACCAGGAACAAGAGAAGGCAGACAAATAATCCATTTGTACTGACCGTGTCTGATGTGCAGTTTGCCTTTCATAGATTTTCACATATTATATTAATAGGCAGTACCGATTCATACTACAACGTCATTAATACCATATTTTGGTCAAATATAGCTGTCATTGTGCTCAGGAGTCGTTAAATAAAAGTTTTACTCTCTATGGACCATGAGGTTAATAGTATTATTTTATATATGAAGCTCTACATGAACTGCAGATATTGTCCAACATTCCTCCAGTATCCGGCTCGTTTATTGCAAGAAGGAAATATAGAACAAATGGCCCAAAACTTCCTTTAGTGGAAGAGAGAGCTATGTAAATGTTGATATTTTCACACCGTCAGTAGTTGCTGTTCAAGTGCAGCCAGTTAGTAAAGGTATGAAGACACGGACGGATAAGATGTGCCGTTTTTGATAAAAACTGACATTGTCATCTGAAGGCAATGAACTTCACTGCTTTTTTTAAGGCACATTTGTTGACATGCAGATTGAAATTCACAGCGCTTTATAAAAACGCCGTGGCTAGGTTTACGGCAGCCGTAACTTTTAATTTTCCTTTATTCTTACGGCACCCACATGACTGATGACGTTGACCACAATCAGCTGACTGTTGTAAACATGATAATTTTATAGTTACGACCTTCGAGTGTTGCTGCAGGTTGGCAGACTATGTCAAACACCGGTGTTTAAATCGCTTTGTTTATAGTAGTGGTGATAACGGCAGCTAGAAATTAGTAGGATAAGACTAAGCAGAAGGCATTTTGTAGTCTTGAGAGATGACCGGCCTTAGATCTTCAAAATATAGAGTGGTATAATACTACACTGATAGACATGTGTGTACATTCTGCTGATTTGGTCAGTCTCCTTTGGATTTGGAAACATATCTTCTCCCGCCGTGAATGCAAGCACTGTCTATTTCGGTAAAGATAATGTCGTCCTTAAACAGCTTTTTAGTTCTCTTGACTCCACAGATCTGGAGCTTCTGACATAAAGCTGAACACAATCTCAGCCTGGTACATGTATGCTGTAACCGAGTCCTGCAGCTCTTCAAATGTCGAAATCAACGCACCTACTTGGAGCCTTGCTGACTCTATCGCCATTAGGGTCTAACGTAATTCCCGCAAAGCATCAGCTGATTGTGGTCTGCGTCATCAGTTTGTGGGTGCCGTAAGAATACAGTCAGAAATAAAATTTACGGCTGCCGTAAACGTAGCCACTCCGTTCTAAAAATTTAGGGAGAGAAACATTCTATCTACTGACCGAATGATTGATTGGTGTTGTCTTCCTTCACATTATCGGATCTAATAATATGTCAGGCTTAAGAATAACTACTTCACTTATCACTTTTCACACATTAAAGTCGAGATAATCTGTCTCCATCCATTATAATTTATATTTTACTTATGTAAATCAGGGCAAACCCCAAACTGTTGATGTCCTGAAGCACACCTTTTGTAGACAATGTCAGACAGAATGTTTAAGATTACTCCGCCCCTCTTATCACTTCACATCTTCCAAACTCTTTCTAATCTAGTGTTGTTATGATACATGTGCAGTATTACAATGCTGAGCATAAATTTAAAATAAAATGAGTACAGTAGAGTGTTACTCGTGAAGGAGATATAGAAAAAAAAAATGAAAATCATCCTCCTTCTTTATTTCTTTTATGAATGATCTTGATGCGAAAACAACGCTTTTAGGCTGTGGCTTTGTAGGGTTCAAGTGTCAGAGTTCCACAAGGCCTTAGACTGTTTAATCATGTCTTATATCATGAGTCGATATTACTGATCCCTCTTTTCACCTGACTAATACATTTGTTGTTGCTGTTGTTGTTGTTTGTTTGTTTGTTTTTCTTGTGTATGAATTGTTTTTATGTGTTTGGCGTACGGGGGATCTCTTGTAAGAAGCTCTTATAAGCATTATGAGGTATAAAACAACATAGAAAACACAAATGTGTACTGTGCTGTTCAACGTATATGCAATTAATTAAGTAAAATGAATGCTTCTAAGAATGTTTCTTAATCATTTCATTAGCTCAGCTCTTTGCTGCCTTATCTCCATTTTTCACCCTTTGAGAAAATTGATGAGTTGTGTTTAGCAACTATTTTTGTACATAGGAGATAGGACAAAATGATGTTCAATATCTACCTTGTCTGGGCATGTGATCTGTGAAATAATTACATCATATGGTAGATTTACTATCTCTCTTCCATATGACATATATATCTCCAAATCGCCCAAAATGGAGATAAGACAACAGAGAACTGAGCTCGCGATTTATATAATATATCTTCCAGAGCCGGACTGGCTACTCAGGAGTTTGGGAGTTTCCCGATGGGCCGGTGGGCCGGTAGGTCTGTGGGCTGGTAGGTCAGTAGGCCGGACGGTCGGAGGGAGAGAGAGAGAGAGAGAGAGAGAAAGAGGAAGAAGAAAAAGAAGAAGAAGAAAAAGAAGTGGAAGGATTTCTATGTCCCAGGCAACATAGAACATAGAAGTCCTTCCACTAATATTCACATAATATTTATTCGACTGTGCCACAGAACAGTTAGACTCCAGTGATTCATCATAACCGCTACTTAATTTCCACTGCAGGCATCTTGTTTATCCTGCCTATATTTCATTGTTCAAAAGGCTGCTTAAGACTGTGCTTTAATACCACTGAAAGTGAGGCTGTCTCATTACGAATTTCAGGTAGGATAAGTGGGTAAGAATCAACTCTAGTTTTTTTTTTAAGTAGTCATTTCTAATATAATGGACATTATGGATCCCTGTAATATGAGAACGTAGATTGGAATGTTTAAAAAATGCCCATAAACTGCACACACGCACACACATACACACACACATTCATTCGCTTACTCACTCACCCACTCACTTACTCACTCACTCACTCACTCACTCACTCACTCACTCACTCACTCACTCACTCAATCACTTACTCACTCACTCAATCACTTACTTACTCACTCACTTGCTAACGGATAATGAAAAGCCCATTATGGCAAGCAGGTATTCAAGATGACCGTCTAATTCCATTCCGGGCGTGTTTATTTTTAGATCTATTCTATGTATCGTCCTAGCTGCGCAAACACGCCAAGCCAAATCCCCGGCAGATCACATTGGGTCTAAGAGCCGGTTATTAAATGTGGGGTCAGGGCAGTCAGGCGTTTGATGACAGACCTTTTAACGCCGCTCCCGATGCTCGTGTCACCCCTTTAATGGATCACTCTCTCCGCTCCGGCGTTGGGCCAAAAAAACTCGGTTATGACAGAGGGTCAAGGGAGTTTATAGCGTCATTTTCTAGGGTGAAAAAGGAATGTCTCTAAAAAAAGCTGGGCAGTCAGAACTTCTATTGCATTATTTCGTTTTCGTTTGTTTTTATATGTTTACTCTGAGGCAGCGTTCTATGACACACTTTCCCTTACCAAAACAAAAGAACAACAACAAGTAAAACCTGCTCATGATTTAAATGAAATACAATAAACACGGTTTAGAGCATGTAACTTTTTTTTCTTTTTTTTTTTTGCTAAGACCGAACCACTATTAGTGAGGCGTATTTTCATAAGGCACAAAAAACAATTATCTTAAAAATTTTAGAGAGAGAAAATTGTTGACTACAAATAGTTTCCTTGTTAGCATAGCAATGAACAAAGTGCTAGTCTGAGGCTCGGTCTTTCCCTCTCACTTTGTAATGCAACTGATGAAAATATTTACTGGGCTTAATTGACTGAAAAGTTCAAGGCCTTTGATTAAAAACAGTCCTATGTCCTTTTGAAAAAAGAAAGGACCAGTTAGGTTTGCTTTGACCATGGGGCCGATACCAACACCTGGTCAGTGTCTTCCTCACCACTCGCGTGCCCATCTCTCTGATGTGAAAGGTCAGTTTATCTCTACTTTCACCAGGAGAAGCTACAAGACGACAACACTGTAGTTCAGCCACTAATCACTCCAAATATTACGAAACAACCTAAACCTTTGCCAAGTTCATCTCTCTTTTTCTGCTTCTTTTCTTTAACCCTCGAAGTTTCGACAGAAATAAAAAGAAACATTTTTTGTATTAGGATTTCTGTATTAACATAATAATAATATTATATTCATTTTGAAAAAAAAATACAAATCATGCATTAAAGTACGAAGTGATAATACAATTTTTGCTATATGAACCCTGGGATCAATACAGAGTACGATGAACATTTATTATCTTTGCCTACAATAGGCCCCTTGACACATGAGTCAACAGCTAATTCTTACATAAACAGCATTACACACTGTTGATTTTATTTACTTTCTGCTTCCTTTTTATTTCACTGCCTCTATTAATGGCCACCTTCACTAATTGTACTCGTCTTGTCTACACATAACTTTTCCGCCACCCGAAGAGGAGGAAAGCTCGTCAAGAATCTTAGACCAGCCACACAATGACACGTAGTTTTGCTTTGTCTTTTTTCTCATCGTACTATAATAGATTTGTTTCGACCAAGTGAACGGTTGTAAATCGCGGTCTAATTTTAGTAGGGGGTACAACTCTCCAAACTGTTCACTGCCATTGACATAGAAAAAAAAAAATCCACAGGACCGGTGACAGTTTGTTGTCGTATCTCGTGGTGGAGCGTTAACAAACACCGGTGGGTGTTCTATTTTTAATAGGGGATTCAAAACTTCGCTGGGGGTTTCCAGGTTTTTGCTTTGCCGAATATGAATTATTGTATACAAAAAAGACTTGGCGTGATTCGGTGCAGAGGAAAGAATTACATACCAGCTTTAGTGGTTGATTGATTGACAACAGGTCAACAGACTGGTCTGTCAGTTGTTTTCAGATTGACTAATTAAGTACGGTAAGTAAATGGTTGATTGTTTTCTTAGGCTGATTACAAATTTATTGGTTTCTGGGTTAATTGATTGGTCAATCAACTGACTGGATGTCTGGGCAGTTGGTCGGTCAGAGGGTTGAGTGAGCTCTTCCACATGAATGATATTCCACCAGCTGAACCTCAATACTGTCTTCAAATCAATAAACCTTGATTAATTCTTGAACAGCGAACAAGGAACTAAGTAATCTTGTCAGTTTTATTGTTCCCTGTGAGATCATCATAATTCCTTGTCATTATTTCTAGTTTGTACTCTACGTATCAGACAATCTCGTACAGACTTAAACGATAAACGAAGAATGGTCCAGTTTGGCTTGGGCTTATTTAACTGGTATCAGCACAATGAGGGCTCAATAATTATACCGATTAGGATATCTATTATACGCGCTCAGGAGTTATACAACAAAGGGTACAACAGTGATTATCAAAATTATGGAGGCATATCAAGTTTCATCAAGATCTACAGGTGTAAATCGGGATGAAGGGTCGGAATGAATCCCGAAGGGTCCGAATGGAGGTAATTAATGTCTTTAAGCATAATAAGACACGTTACTGACAAACTCCAAACTTTTGCATCATTATAACTGAGAACATTAAAATTTTATTTCGCAGGATGCGGTTGCAAACTTGCTCAGTGGCTACGCTGTGTGTTCTGATGGCACTCCTTAGCGAGTACAAGGCACAGTGTATGTATAATTTGTTCTGCTTCAAAACTGCTTTCTTAAATCGCACTCTTAACCACCAGATCTTTATTGATATAGATATAACCATTGATATCTACATGGTAGAAGAAACGGGTTTCCATTAGCTCAGTTCGTAGACTAGGAACGTGATCATTATATTAATGATAAAAAATAGCTCAGAGATAGGCAGGTAGAGTAAAGGGGGAATTCGAAGAAAACATAGAAAGGGAGAGTAAGAAGTGTGAGACCGCAAGAAATAGTAGAGGAAGAAAAATAAATAGAGAGGGAAAGGGAGCACGAGATAATACAACAGTGTCAGAGACAGACAGACAGAAATACATTGGCAGAAATAAAGATCGAGATATACAAAAGAAAAATTCATACACAGTTATTACATCATCATCATCATCACTCGCCACCTTATATTAGAAAATCAAGAGTCTCCATCGGTGCCTGGATTTTGAAAACACATAAAATCATGATTTTGCTGACAGTAAAAAAAAAAGCCGCGGAACAGAACTTTATCCAAGGGAAGTAATATTAAGGCATTCCAAATGTCCTTATAGGCAATCAGGTTAAGTCCCTTTATTTGTCCTTAATCAACCATAAGATGTGAACATAATAATAATATTCATCTATAGACTCCTGGAAAATTATGTTATCACAATTAATAACTTAACGTTCAAGACAGAGACTCCAATCTCAATGCATTCAAGTAGAACTAAAAATAGAAATATCTGTAAGATGTAATGTTTTTCAAATCTGTTTGGTTCCTCGTCAGGACAACCAAGATAAAAAGTAAAATGTAACTATCATCTTTAGTCTCCTCACCGGCTCCTCCTTTCCATCATCATTGTCATTTGATAGGTCTATAAATGAATTTGAATTCTAAGATATTGACTGCCAATGGGTATCTAAATAGATCCGATTAAAAGAAACAAATAAGTCTGCATAATTAATATATTGAAAAATTTAAAAGATTGAAGAACCTCTCCATATTTTCGAGAATTTCGAAATTCGATGATAAATCTTTTGTAAGTCTAAGGTGCGTAAGAGCAAATATCTTAATTTGACAATTACTGGACCCAGATAGGCAAAAACTGTGTGAGATTATTTTCTCTGTCGCCGAACTATTCTTATTTGAGATTTCAAACTGTTTTGTTTTTTTGTTTTTTATTCTTCCACCCTACATCAGACAACGGGCCAAACTTCATCCTGGTCGACCTACTGCTACAGTCTGAGGAGTTGATAAAGCAGCAGCAACAGCGACAGTCACCATCGACATTCGCCTCTTATTACAAGCCATTTACTTTCAACCGCAACACCATGACTGATAGGCAAAGTGGACAAGGAACTACCTCTGGAAGTACAGTTGCTTTTGCATCTGCTCTCGAACAAAAATCTCCAGGGCCTGTGCAAGGTGCTTCACCTGGTTTTGTCGGAGGAAGATCTGGACAAGGAACTTCAACAACGGCTGGGTCCGCAGCTAGTCCTGCAAATGCCTTTGCTGGAGAGAGATCTGTCTCTCCTGTTGCCTCGAGAGCTGCAGGTCAGCCGTCTGGCACTGGGCAGTCGTCTCCGATCATCTTAAATTTAGTGTCCAAGCTGGCCAACGCAATTGCAGGTCAAATGGTGTCGCTGGCGACGCAGGCTCAAACTACACCTTCGGTAGCAGCCTCATCTCTTTTTTCAGCTGCCCAGGCACCACCGCGGGTCCCACAGACTCCAACCAACCCCTCCCCTCCCTTCTACGCCTATCAACAACCGCAGTGGATATATTATTACATGATGATGGACCATTTGTAAAGATTACAATAGAAACCAATACTTGGAACAGGTAGCATCAGAAGGAACAGCTCAACTCTGGTGTACTTTGACAAAACGCCTTTTTTTCAGGAAAACTTTTGTTGTTTAACTTAAAGAGTACCAATTCAGTTTTGCGCTCTCCCTTTTAACACACAGTGAGCACAGTTTGTAAAGAATGAAATGATAATTATAATAGGTGACGTTTTCGTACTGAGAACAGTAACATCTCTACATTATAACTGACTACATGGTTTATTTTGCAGAGACGGGCAAATAATTAAACTGTGATAAAAAAAAAGCTGTTTTGCTAAAGCACGTCAGATATAAACAGTATTATGATTGGACAGTATTTTCATTGAAAGGATGCTATAGTTTAGAGAGTGAATGTCTCAGATGATACCTGTAATCTATTGGATTATTAGTAATGATTATTAATCAATGAAGAGCCACAGTATTATCAATGGATGAGCATAATCTTCATTACAAGCTCGTGCACGTCCCAAATGTCTCAAACAGGCAGCATGAATCAACATTGTCGTTGTGTTTAAACTTAACTTTCTTATTTCTAGTTTCACTTGTGGCTACCCCGGTGAGAGACTTACATAGAGACGCCGAGACGCCTCTGTTGTTGGTCGTCGCTTCTGTGGTTAATGTATTGTTGCTGCTGTGTTGGTGTTGTTTCAATGCCTGTCACTGTAAAGTAAACAGCAGTTACGCAAATTTCTGAAGTTTTGTCTCGCTTATAAGATAATTTCTTCGTTATTCCATTGGTTTGATGAAACAACAGCGAATCGAACTGCACTGCCTGTCTTTTCTATAGCAAAGAAATTTACCCAAAAGTATGTTTTTTTCTTTCCAGAATTGTTTATTTTCTGCTTGGCTGAAAAATCCTGGTAAAGTAAAAGTGAAAGTCGACATTTTCTTTTTTATCATTATCTACCTGTTGCCTTCGAATAGTTTGTTCACACAAACTGAAACTTACTATGGCTGCTCAGAGAGGTGTAGCATCATAGCTAGTGGGTAGATTATTGTTAACTTCGTTGAAGAGCGAACTATTATTCTCTTTATTATTATTTCTTCAAAGAGTACGTAAATCTGTTTATTTTCTGAAAGTGTTCTTTAGAACAATGTACTTATTCCAATGTTTGGGTGTTGGGGGGGGGGGGGGGGGGGGGGGGGGGGGGGGGGGGGGGGGGGGGGGGGGGGGGGGGGGGGGGGGGGGG
>JBCAUA010069131.1:0-11075 GCA_038406235.1 Peronia verruculata
ACTGAAACATTTCGTCTGAGGCAAAAACACAAAGGAATTTGACACATTGAATTCATGTTGCACTACCCCTTTAAATAACCTTTGACCATTTTTGGAGATAACACGATCTTTTGAATGCTTAAGAAATCCACCTTGCATAATCAACTCTGTAATTTCTGGTCAATATTCAAAATTCAGTCTTCCCACGAGAACTGCTAATAAGTTGTCTCAAGATAAGAGCTTAGATAAAACAAGACGCGTGGATGGACGGCTTTCTTTCGATCATAATTGACTGTGGATAATGTACCCTTGAAGCCCAAAGGGAACATTAAACCGTTCACGGTGTAGAGGCCAATGAGGGAGAGATACGTCCTGCCACAGAATTTTCAGCTGAAATTTTCAGCTGTCTACCAAATGGACGAAACAACACCTCAGTGACCTCTCCCGATATGGCCAGGGTACACCAGGCAAGGTGTATACACTCAAGTTTCAAGATCCCCCTACTCCATTATGTAGGAATGTCCCAAAAGCTAGCAAAGCGGTATATTTAGGACCTGCATAGTGGGAGGGGTTGCCAAATGGAAATTATGGTACATGCATACACATGGAGATCATGGTACTGCAGCTGGGGACAGCGGCACCGGAATTGTTTGAATTTATTTTCTAGGCTCTCCACGAAAATTATCTTATATTGTATGGTGTCTTATGGATTTAAGCGAAAATTTTTAAGAAGATTAAGGACAAACATGACGTTAAGAAATATTTTTGCATCCCCCCCCCCCTTAGATTGTTTTATACTGTCTCCTAACACCATAAAATACTACAATACTACAACAACACTCTGATTAGTTTCTTTTAGTTACATTTCTTTTTTTTTTTTTTATTTTCTTCTGTGTTCGCTAGTGATTTTGCTCCAATAGATAGATATTAGTTTATCGATAGAGTTTGCTCCAAAAACACGGGTAATGCAAGTACGCCATATTTTCTTAAATAAAGTCGTAATCTATCAAAAGGTAATGTGATTCACACTGAATGTCCGCACGGTATTGGCCTAAATGTGTTTCACAATGCTTTCATCTTTTTTCATGTGTATGTATGGTAGTGTAGTCATAGTTAAAGTTCACGGTTGTGTTCTCGCTCTCCACCCCACCCCCCACCCCCGAAAAAACATACAGATATGAAAAAAGGTTAATCCATCTTTAATCTAGTACAGCATATTAATTACTGTCATCGTAGCTGCATAGAAGGTAATCATTTCTTACTCAGAAAAACAAATGACGTTGCACTGTTTAAAAATAAAAAGAAACGAAAGACAGTTCTGGCTATTAAAAATAATGATAATAATAATAATAATAATAATAGACGCGTATATTTTCAAATAGAAATTGATGCACTTAATGTTGTTGGCATTTTCCCCCAGAGTTTACCACTTCAAAGTTTACAAGCTACACAATGAAATCCCTTACTTTAAGACTGTGTTCAGCAAGAAAATCTTGTGCTCAGTTCAATAACTTACGGTTATAAGGTGACACATCAGTTGGGACAAAACAGTTTGAATCTTTCAGTGACGTTAAAATTCAGTTAAATTAAACTTGTATTTTTCATAGCCAGCCACAATGTATTTTACTATTATGGAGCTGAAGTGCAAAATTATAATATTACTACCACATCCTTTTATTTATTTATATACTTATTTATATACTTATTTATTTATTTATTTATTTATTTATTTATTTGTACTTCGACCTAGAAACAAGAGGTAGCTGTCTTTATGCAGACATCAATAATCCATTTAAAGGCATCAATAATCTATTTAAAGGGCATGACATGCTTTGGGAAATGGTCGAAAGTCTCTCAGTTCAAAAGATGATCACAAATAATCAGACATAGAGCCCATTCCGTCCAAAAGGTAAAGAAAGAGGATAGATGATTTTAATACAATACCAATAATATTATAAAGCGAGATATGGAAAATATGTTACGGAGAAAGAATTCAGGACTATGAGAAAGCTTAGAGTTCGTCACCAGAAAAAAAAAGCAGATTTTAAATTTCAAAAACAAGTTTGTGAAAGATAGAGACATGGGCTTTACGTGTAATAAATCTTCACCCATCAGAAATTTGTTTTGTGAAGGACTGCACCTAATGATTGCGAGAAGGATGTACCTGTGCCTAGGAGTCCCTATATAAACCTAGACCTGTGCCCAATGAAGGCAAAGCTCACGCAAGCCTTTGATATTGCCCGAAGAAAGAAATCGAATCAAACATCCTCCATTCACTCCAGACATAAACAGACAACACAATTTCATATTGAAAGATCAACTCAATAATGCTCAACATTCAATCAATCGCATTATCAGTTTAGCGCCTCTTATGGCCCTAGACAGCTCGGCCCTCCCTCCCATTCCCTCCCCCATTTACTACGTCACTTACGATGTTAGTCGCTGTAATGCTATCAAAGTGTCATTACAATAAATATGCTTAAATCTGTAGAAAACAAAGTTTGCTGTCTAAGGAAAAGAAGCCACAAAAATCAAACGAATTCATTGTTTTGAGAGAAGCATAATTTAAGTTCCAAATTTCAAGTTTTCAATTGACAGCATTTTTCAAGCATCTAATCATGCAAAAAACAAATTTGATTATAAAGTCCATTTTGAAAAAGATAAAAAAAAAAAAAAAAGAAAAAACAAGTATGTGGTCATAAATTTTTGAACGAACTGTAATAAGTTCGCATTTTAAGAGAAATGGCTGTTTTAAGTTCAGCAACTGTTTTTACACACTAAATGGTCGTTTTAATGAAAATGGTTTTATAGAGGTACAGATCTAGATGCAATAGATTGTTGATTTAAAAAAGCACGTTTAATTCGTCAGAAAAGGGTGTGGGGAAGAGGGGAATATTCCTTTGGAGATAGCAAGTTCTGAAATTGTTTTTCAATTACGTTAATGGCTTAAATTTTTAATTATGAGCACATTTCGAGAACTTTTGAGCTTGAATGTTATTAAGTTATCATCTTTAAAATTTTTTTTTTTTTTTTTTAGAAAATTAAATTTGATATCATACAATCAATTTTTGTATGTGTGTATACTTTGCAAAATGATTGACATCTAAATCAAATATAATGAGCGAGTACACAAAGCGTGATAAAACTAAAAAGGAAGAGAAAACAGATCTAAGAAAAGGTTTTTAATGTTTAGGATTAGTTTTCCCTACCTCACATTTAAAAAACAACTAAAGATAATGTCAGCAAATTTGGAACAATGTGCATTCATTATATTAGCTATCCAACATAGCCACCACCATCTTGCATGCACTTCTGTCACCAACGCAACCAGCTTTCAAAGGCGGCGAGATAATTATGTGTCTCTATCCAGCGTTCTAAGTGTAACTTTCGTGGCCAAAATGTCTTCTCTTGTCTCAAAACGCTGTCCCCGAAGGTAAGAGTCACAGGAGGCCAGATCAAGAGAATATCTGGTGTGATTCAACGTTTCCCAGTTATACTAGTGCAGATGTTCTGTCATCCGGCTATATGCACAGGTGCATTGTCATGGTGAAAAATCACACCAGTTTCATTAGCAATCCAGATCACGGGATACAAGGTCTATGAACCGAAGCAGAAAAAATAAGAACTTTCTGATATCTCTTTGCCTGTATTGTTTTTGTCTTCATCACTAGCTGTCTTTTCGATATCGATATTTGCATCTCCGCATGCAGTCCAAGCCTTCCATGTCGTGATCTTCCTCAGTACTGATTCGCCCCATATGAATCTCTCTTACTCATGATCTTTTAGTTTTTATAGTTGGAGAGTGATCTCCTAAAGCAGTCAATAGATCTGGATGAACTGCTAGTGCCCCCCCCCCCCCCCGAATGGGAAATTCTAATGTTGTTTTGATATCACATCTGGAGAACAAAAAAGGTTAAACTATTAACTCATGAACGATGATGTACACAAACCCCAATAACGTTGACTCTGTTGAAGGCAGTGCATCAGGATTTTTAAGGGCAATTTCCTTGAAGTTTCAGGCATTTAGCCTGATATTTCAAGATTAAACAATGTAGGGAAAGTTATTTTTGAGACAGACCTTGTAAGTGTTGGTACTGAAGATATTATATTATTAATACATGTCATGTAGATATATGGGCCTGCAGACAGTTTTCTGAAATTTCTCATTTTCTGGGAAGCTAAACGAAAGAAACGAGAGACCCTGTCTAATCATCTAAACTACAATGTGGCTCTCGTTCAGATATAATATTGAAAAATCAAGAAAAATGATGGTGATGTGAATAAAAAAAAAAAAAAAAAAATTGTGTATGGTAATTAATGAAGGTTTGATGAGAAGACGCAGTAAGCACCATTTTTAGATTTTTGAACTTAGTTGCATGAAATGATAACCGTTGCACAAATTACATGACCAGATTAAGAAAAAAATAGCTGTACAAAATTTGATGTCTTCATTGATGACAAATGAGAATTTCGTTTGTCTTGTAAAATAGATATTTATGACAAAATATTACATGGATACCTTTGTCGTAACAAGGAAATTGCATTTTGTTCATTGGCGATCAAACGATATTTGACAATAGTTGTATTTAATTTATCCTGGTAATCGATGTTCAGGTTTCAATGTACAATACACATTGCTATACAAAACATGATTTTGTAAATTAACAAATTGCAGCAGTTGTGGAGAGAACCTCAACATTCACAGATAGAGAACTATACACGTCATAAAGCACCAATATACAACAAGACGAACCAAGGAAGCAAGGAAACAAACAACAAAACTCACACTAGAGTATCATCCTTCTTTTTTCAATATTCATTTCAAGCTTTTTTTTTTTTTTTTAACCAACACTTGTCAGAAGCGTTGAATGTTGATGAGAGCGTGTCATATTATTACTCTTTAACATACTAGAAAATTAAAACTTTGGCGAACAATTTAGATTGTGTTTTCTTAAGTAAACTTTGTTTCAACATGCAGTTCAGTTTTCCATTTACTATCAAGCAGCTATTTAAAAAGTCACGGGTAATTGTGGAGACTAAGTCTATCTGATATTGTGCCAGTAGTGCTTAAATGCTGGTGCGATTTTAAAAACCTACGACATTTTATTGGCAGAAACTGTGAGTACGGCATTTTCTCTCTGCATTTGATGGCTTCGAGAACTTTGTTCAGTCTTTTTTGGGCATCCCAAGCTGTTCAAACAGCTGCAATATACTATCCTAATTATTTCAACTTTATTCTTGTATTTTTATGTTATTATATCATATTTATTATTTAAAATAGAAACTGGCCTTAACCTTACCAAGTATTCTATGAAGTATCATTTCCGATTAAAATAAGATAAAATGGCGTGAATTCACTGCTTTTCTTTTGCATTTTTATTTTTTAAAAATCCTTTTTCAAAATTCATTTGTGATGAGAGCTTGAGTGAAGCAACTAGAAGAGCAGGCAAATTAGCTGGTCCTTTCATTCAACCTGTGACTATGGCCCATTAATACTAACAGTCTTGATCATCAGACTTCCGTTTGTAACTTTGGTCAGAGTCAAAGTGACCGAGGAGTTTTAATAGATATTCCATTCTTTTCATCGAGGGTAACACCAGACTGGGCTCTCTGTATTCAGTATGGTCACTGTACTTAAGAAGTTTTTAAAAAACTAGGATCATGTTAATCATCACTAGGAAGAAAATACTTGCAAATGAGATGTGACACATTTGATGCACAAAAACGCACACTGCTGTCGAATTAGTGATAAGGAAACAAATAATAAATATATATTTCTTAATGTATGAGTGCAATCGCTTCTTCTACTTCTTTAAGATCTGGATTTAAATTGGCAGAAAATAAACTAATAAGCATCCATGCGTTTAAAAACAAATAATTAACAAACCACACACACACACAGACGCACACACACACACACACACACACAGAGAAAGAAAACATGGTTATTCAGACAGCTGCACTGATTGCATTGTCATCTCTTCAAGGATGAATCAAGGTGGGGAGATAAAAAATAGGAAGTAGTCACATTTGTGAAACTAATGAGTATTTAATAGTTCATATTCGACTAAGCACAGATCTGGAAATCACTGGCGGAGTGTTTGTACCCCCTACTGAAAATAAACACCAGGAAATCCCACAACACCAGTGTTGAACGCAAAACTTCGGGAAAAACGTGGACGCCGGAAGTACGTCATACTTTTTCTTACGTCATAAACTCATTAACACTACTGACTCCTACTATTTTTTGAAGGTCAAGTAGGTTCAATAGGCTCACAGTGAAGAGTTTTAGTGACACATTTATTCCACACCGTAATAGGGTCAAACCGAAAAGTGACTCAAATTTGTAAATAGTTTGGAGTGTTTGTACCTCCTGCTAAAAATAGACGCCGGTATTTCCAACCTTTCGATGGAACGGAACAAATCTATTTTGCTCTCATCTTTTACGTTATGGACTTGCTTCTCATGAAATACGTCCGCCCTTTTGGTCCTTTGAAATCCCTCTATAGCCGGATTTATTCCGCATATAAGGTTACAAAAAACCTGAATTCTATATGAGTGAGGGAGATCTTTCAAACACTATCTCCCAACTGGCACTATAAGAAACCAGAACTTAGTTTTGACAGATGAGTCTCTTTTCTGCCTCCTAATACTGAAAATTATCTCACTACTTCCGGGCACTGAAGAGTAACCCAGTTCATTAAGAAGAGACCATAGATAAAATATAGATAATTATAAAACTTAATAGATCTATAATATGTAGATATAGAGATATGGAAGACTAGAGGAAATTTAATGTAACAGGTCAACAGGATAAAGCCACTTTAATCATGACATATATATTTATCCCCATCATAAACAGAACATAGCGCGTTACAATAGAAAACGATCAAGTGCAACACTCAAAGACTTGGATTTAGAAAGGGACATTCAGCATGGATGAGATTACCACATGAGACACGATAAGAACACTGGCCACCTAAATAATACACTGACGGACTTTAAAAACACAACATTTGAAAATGATTCTGTGCAACACTTAATACATAGGATCATTTTCAATAGTTGCGTTTTTAAAGTCCGTCAGTATAATATCGACCGAGGCAGTGAGCCATTTTTTCAGTGAGCTAAATTACTTCCCCTTGTCGTGTAAAAAAGGGGTAAAACACAATAACGGTAAAGAGGAAAAAATAACACTTTTCTTTTGTTTAAAACACACAAGGCAAAGCAGCAGGAAAAACAAAACATTTCAGACAAAAACAAGAAAAAGAAAATTGTCACTGGGAGAAGAAAAGCATTTTCGTTATGTGGTGAATTTTTCAGAATTTTTTGTTGTTCATTTTTCAAATTACTAGTAACATAGATTTTTCTCTCCCTTTTAACTCTTATTTCCAGGAAAAGGACATAATTTGGCGGATGGTCAACATGGCTAACTGAACAACGACAGACCACGACAGATCCTCAGCACAGAGAATTGTTTATGGAAAAAGTAAAATAAGGCTAGAAAGGTATAGTAAGCTGACGGAAGAATGATAGGATAGGATAGGATAGGACAAGATAAGAGGATAGGACAAGACATGATAGGATAGAATAGAATGGAACAGACTATAGGATAGGATGGGGCAGGATAAGACAGGACAGGACAAGATAGGATAGGATAGAGTAGGATAGGAGTGGATAGATAGGATAGGATAGGATTGGATAGAACTGGATAGGATAGAACAGGTGGGATTACGATAAGAAATCATCAAATGAGTTAAGTTACTCCTACATAACAGTAAAGCTTGTCAAAGGCTATCAATAAAAATTGAGACAAATACGTTCGTACATGTAGGCACCAGGGCAGAACAACAGCTTACTTGCAAAGATACACCAAAACAGTCAATATCAAAATTTACTGTATTTGTATATAAAGAAGACCTTTAGTGCAACAATGAAATTATATAAGCTTGCCAATACAAAGCACAAAAGTTCCATATATGTTGAAGAGATTACTTGATCTAGTTGTGAAAGCTGGCTATATAGCATGAAAATTGCATAAATGAGTGAAACAACTTCTAGCATGACAGAAAAACATAAAAAATATAGCGTGCATGAAGTATTTCAGGGATGAGACTGCAAAAGAAGTATTCTACTGTGACTCAAGACAAGGGCAGCCTGTAGCAGGGCATTGCATATTAGAGTGCATGAAGGTGAATGAGAACATTGAACTTGATATGAAAAAATACTTATCATTACGACTACAATGATCTGCTGAAAGACCCTACACTTGACAATTAAACCTCAGCCTATGTTAATACCATTAGATTGGCGAATACATAAATTTTCAAAATTTCAGGATCAAATTACAGCAGTTTTTGTTCAAAGAAAACGCAAAATCTCAGTAACACGGTATATTTACATTTTGATTTTCTTCAGCAGATATATATTTTATTTCAACATAGAAACATAAAACAGAAAAACATTTAATGATGTTAGTAATGGATGAAAAATTAAACAGCCACAAACAGTCGCCCACATCAACTAGGAATGGAATAAAGGAAAAGGAAGAAGTAGAAAACTCAGTGTGAGTGAATCAGAGTGACTCAGGGTGAACATGAAAAAAATTATGTATGTCTTAGCAAAAATGAATATTGGCTGGTCGTGACATACTGACAGCGACATTGGAGACGTAGTTTGAAGCAAATACAAACAAATATGACCATAAATCAACACTAGAGGATCAACATTAAGAGTTGTCTTTTGATCCAGTGCCAGCTGGAACATCAGTTTTGGTGTCTAGCATTGAAATGACCCCTGCCAACTCTGGACAATTTAAATCCGATACAGTTTTGCTTGATTTATGACTTCTAACATGAGATGATAAAATCATGCATACCGATATTCAGCCATTAAATGTCTTTACATTTAATAACAAAGGCTTAGCGTATTGACCTAGAGTGTAGGACAAGCTTGTAGGCCTATAAGATGGCTACAAAACCAAGAGTTCAGAGTCTCCAGTATGTGATCTCCAGTTGATCCAATCAGAGCTGCAGGAGCTTCTAGCATGAAAATTCTCATCCTCTTCGTGTTGTTCATTGTGGGAGCCTCAGCCAGTGAGTAGACGCATGTAGTCTCAGACATTTTCCTAAGTGACTGATTGACTGGCTCAGAGACTAAATGACGGATGAACCATTTTATGTCCATCAGCCAAATTTGCTTCTTTTTCCTTATTACATGAGGTCTAAATACAGGCATTGTGAAGATGACCAAAAAAAAAAAAAAAATGCTCTTCTGATTTGAAAGTAATTCTATAAAAATAAATGCATTGTGTGATGATTGGTTTTTCATTATCATGGTAATTGGTTTCACATTTTTGTTTTTTGTTTTTGCTTTTTGTTTTTTGTTCACATTTTGCAAATTTCAGTAGAGAAATCAATGTTAAATTATACTTACTTACTAGCAAAGGGAAGTAGCTTAGTTAGCTAAATAAAATGCACAATGCAGATGGGGCATATCCATCGGCATATTATGCTTTGCGGGCCCTGTTATTTTACCGACTGAAGCCCTGCACGTTGTCTAATTTACTTTCTGGCTAAAAGACCTCTAACTGACCTATCGCCTGCCTGACTGCGTGATCGACCTTCTAATCTTTTGCCAGAGAGATTCATCCTCTTGCTCACTGTTTTATTGTCCTGTCAAATGATTAGGCCCAATCGATTATCTATACGAGATGTGGAAGGTCAGAAGGGGATTTAATGTATGTAACAGTGCAACAGGATAAAAAAGGAAAATAGACAGATTTATATTATCTGGCAATTTCGCCACCAGCCTGATTATCTAATTAATTCAGTATTGCCTGACTGACTTAAACCCGGTGATCACCTTTTTTAGACATTAAAAATTGGCTAATATCATATTTGTAAGGCATGTGCATGACTGACAATGTTCATGACCGGCGGCTAATCGGGTATTCGACTCCATAATCTACGATGGTCGATTATTATATCGGTTAAATATTTTCCTCTTTGACCTCTGTGACGTCATATCGGTTTTGGTTATCAGTTATGAAGTTGACTCTAGTCCATTGTGACCAAAAACAAAACAAAACAAAATTTTAAAAAAATATAAATATAAAAAACCGCCACCCACACTCAGGCCTAGCTTCGCTCTCTAAACCTTTGACAGGGGACTTACGTTGAGAAAAACGTGGGGTGTAAAACTCATTATTTCACACATAACTTTGCAGATCGATCGAGAATCTAATTCTAGTGCAATCTGATACCAAAGATTACCTTACAACACTCCTAAAGTAAAATGTTAATTAAATTACAAACAGTGAGGATCACTTCATATTCATAAGTTAGTAGTTTATAACAACACTCCACGTGTCGAAACTTTCCACTCAGGAGGAATAGTGGTGTGGAATAGTTGGAGTGGGGGGGGGGGGGAAGGGAGTGGAGATTCAAAGCGTGCTTCGGCGATTCAAAGTCTATAATTCTAATGGTTCAACCTTAAACGAATTACAAGAAGCAACCAGAATGCAATATTGCCCTGATGATATCGATTTATGTTCAAGAAATGACAGTGTAGACACAAATGGCATTACACATATGAAATGAATATCCTCCTACTGTATTACAACTATGCAAAACGCAATGCACATGCAAAGTACAACACGTAAGACTTCGGAAGTTTGCCTCTTTGGCACCTCTAGGATTAAATGCTCAGCATATTTTTTTTGTTTTAGTTCCCTTTAGTAAGGGGGAAAAAACCCCAAAAAGGGTCATATTTAAGGGGAGGGGCATGAGAAGGGTGACATTGGGAGGAACGCTTGTCGCCGACGGACGGGGTTTCCGGAGATCAAAGGCACCGGTGAAGCTAACCGATGAATTAATTAGTTTCATGGTCGATTATGACCGACAAAGTAATCAAACGTCGGTCATCATAAGTGATTAATCGATTATGAGTCCATGATCGATATAACCGGTAATCATGATCAATCATCCACAGGCCTAATACTGATTGCCTGACTGACTGGTGCCTATCTATCTATCTATCTATCTATCTATCTATCTATCTATCTATCTATCTATCTATCTATCTATCTATCTATC